>QUSF01000301.1:10564-80319 GCA_003676055.1 Chloebia gouldiae
ACAAGAAACCCTAGCTTGTTATGAGGGGATGCCCTTTGTTCTGTTCTTCTCACACACTGGAAAAAGTGTATGAACACAGCTGGGGGTGGAGCAGGACGCAGAATCTATGTGAGCTTTCTCACTGAGCTAGGCTTTCTTTTTTTTCATATTATTCTACAATTCTTGGATGGTTGGCTGTGCACTGTGCCAGATGGAAAAAACTGCCTGAGAGGCTGGTGAATAGTTGGGCAGTTTGGGCTGTGGATTTGAATCCTATCAGCAGTGTCCCTATGGTTAGAGGCCACGGGATTCTCAGGCAATGGGGAGACAGAGGCAGACACTGAGAACTACTTCTCTGCACAGTTCAGGATGTTGCTTTAGTTATGAGCTGCCATCCTGGCACGGTATGAATGAAGGACCTCAGTGGGAACAAGAGGGTGGGATCGTGTAATGCAAGTTTGTCATGCTGTGAGCTCCTGTGACAAGCAAGGAGGTGGGAGGACTTTTGGAAAACAAAGCTGTCAGCAGTCAGAGAAGTTTATCTGTCCTTCTTGTCTTTCCTTTCCATGGCCAGGCTACATAAATCCTCCAAAGTCTGCCTGCCTCTTGACTCACACCACTACAATGTCCAGGGATATTTCAGCCATTTCTATGTGCTTCATAGTAGTGTGTGTTCTCCAAAGTGAATGTCTCCAGAATTGTTAAGCCACTTTAGATATTATAAATGATCTGTATGCGCAGCTGTCTGTGAATTCTTAATGCTTCTGTTCAGCCCAGAAAAGAAGATTATGTGGAGACCTCATAACTTTCCAGTATCAGAAAGGAGATTACAGGAAAGCCAGACAGGGACTCTTCATCAGGAACTGTAGTGACAAACAAGGAGTAATGAGTACAGATGGAAAAAAGGGAAATTTAGGTTATGATATTAACATGAAATTTTTCACTGTGAAGGTGGTGAGACCCTGAAACAGGTTGCCCAGTGAGGTTGTGGATGCTGCAATACTGGCAGTATTCAAAGCCAGGCTGGATAAGGCCTTGAGCAGCTTGGTATAGTGGGAGGTGTCCCTACTACCAAAGAGGGGTTGGGACTACATGATCATTAAGGTCTGTTTTAACCCCTTAATAGTCTGTGGTTCTCTGCATGGGTGGGGCTGTTGGGCTACCAGGTCTGGTGACAGATACTGTCATGCCACGGGAAACTACTGTCTTGTCTACTGAGTCAGTAATGTTAGTCATCTCTAGGAACCTAATTTTTCTGGTTTATCATTTATTTTTTTGTTACAATTGGAACTGATGCATGTTAATTGAATGCAGTAACTAATTTTAAAACACCTTTAGCTCAGAAGGTATTATTTTACAGTACCAAGCTTTCCCTTTTCTACTGTCAAGCTTATTCATTCTAAAAGGCCAATAAAGAGCAAATAATAGAAAATAAAATTTGACATTTGCTTGTGAAACAGAGCTGATGGTTTAAAGAGTTACAGCTCATCTGTTCTTTCAGCTCAGTCTCACTGGGTGAGTTCTGGTTCCCTACTGTGCAAAATGAATGCTGCTTGCACTGCAGCTCTAGCAACAAAGACCTGATGGCAGTGATTTTTGGCTTAGGTTGTTTTAACAATTTTTCTTAAAGAGTTTGTTCTAACGCCCCATTCTTGGAGCACAGGCAAGGAGAGAGGTGTGTCTAGTCCATGAAAAGCATCAGTGTGTAAGAGTATGTAAGCCTTAAAAAAACAACTTGTCCAGAAAAACAAATGAATCCTGTTTCTGAAGCTACTTACCTGTGCAATTCTCCCAGAGTGAGTTATGTTTCCCAAACTCACCCATGAACTTTGTTTCTCTAGCCTATCACACAGGGTATATATGGGCCCTTCCTGTGAAGCTGCTGTGTATATGATATTCAAGTAGTAGTACTTCTTCCCAGAGCAGTCTTCTCTGAAGTCAGTGGAGTATTCCCACTTCAGGCAAGAGGTGGAAGGGGAGAAAGGAGTGGTTCTGATAGATAAATTCTGTCAAATATACATCATGATACTGTGGCCTATAATAAGACTGCAATAAGTTTTTTTCCCTAAAGTTATTTGCTGCATGACTTTTAGGCAGATTAGATGGCAGAATATTTCATGTAACATATTTTATTATTTATTTTAGATGTTTGATGTAACTGAAGGGGCTCTTGGAAGCGTAAGTCCTACACACAACTTTGAACCTCCTCATTATGATGGCATTGAAGCACTTGCTATTATGGGAGATAACCTTTTTAGTGGATCGAGAGATAATGGAATTAAGAAATGGGATTTGTCTCAAAAAGACCTTCTTCAGGTAATGAAGGTTGCTGTGACAGTCACGCTGTAGAACTGTTTTCAGGCTGTTTAAATGTTCAGGCTCATACAATGACTATTCACATAGACACTGATGCTTTTAATAGGGAAGGAATAGAGCACTGACTAAGAAAGAAATCAGTAATGTACTTGATCTTTACATGAAGTTGCCTTTCTCTTCTGTGCATGTAGCATCAGGAAATTCTGATGGTTATCCTGTTTTAGCTCTGAGTACATGGGGGTTGTTTTTCTGCTTCAGAATAAAAGCATTTGCCTCATCTGTGACTGGGATCATTGAATACTTGTTTTTGACAAGTTCGTAAATTTTGGGTTGGGAACTCATTAATGAGAAACAATACTTTAGATCAGGCTACATAATGTTTTCTTGTGATGAGGTTTTACAGCCTATCTCACTCCACCCAATCTTAGACCTTAGATCATCTCCTTATACAGTGCACATGTGATGTTATGTATACAACACACTTATAACAACACTTGCTGTCAGAACACATTTGCTGTATGTTTTTCCTTATGTAAAAAGGAAAAAAATGGAGTGGATGTAAAAGACCTCAAATCTTGGATATTTGCAATTTGTGTGGCATGAAGCACTTCGCTTTTTGCCTACCTGCTATAAGCTGTTATTTTCTTCTAGGTCTTATGAGAGGTTCTTGAGGTATAGTTGTGATTATTTAACTTGAGACTGAGTGAGAACTGGAAAGAAGAAAAACAAATACCAGAAGAGAGTGCTGTTTTTGCAGTAATTTTTAGGGAAAGGAGGAGCATGTATTTAATATGCAGACTGATACATTGAGACATAAGTAAATAATGGACTGGCTACTTCAAAAAGACAATTTCTATATAGGCATATGTAGTATTACATAAATATATCAACTTTCTTGACCTTAATTCAAAATCATCCACTTCAGTGCCTGTTCCTTTTCAGAACACTATGAAGACTTCACAATTAAAATAAGGATTGATAAATTTAGCATCTTACAGAAAATTTTCACGTTACCATATTGGGACATCTGCCCTCACATCTGTCTGTCCAGAAAAAAGTGCTAAGCAGATTCTACCAAAACCACAGGCACTGGAAAGATTTCGTATTCTCAATGTTGACTTCATTAAATTTGTAAAGAGTGTCTTCACTCTTGCATTTTGGGCTCATTAAAATATAATGCAGTATGCATTTTTGCTATTGCAATTAATTTGACATCAGAAAGAGTACAGGATCAGGGGTGAATAAGTATGTAAACTGGACTAGTTATATCACTTTCCGTGTCTTCCTTTTGTTATATGTACATTTCATAATTTCTCTACTTCCCCTGTTTGTTGGTTTGAAAAGTAGAACTTGATAAGAATAATCTCACACTTGCTTCTTTCTTTTTATTTCTATTTCTATTTCTATAAAATGCTGTGTGCTTTTCAAGGAGGTGAGACTGAAGCATTTGACAGAATAGAAATAATTTTTATTCACTGTCTTTTTTAGGGAATGAAAAATGCTGTTGCTTTGCTAATCATGTGATAATTCAGAGTTGAAGGGCCCACTGGAGGTTACACAATGTAAAGTTGTCTTGCTGGTCCAAGCAAGGCCAGCTTTGTAGTTAGGTCTGGTTTCTCAAGGCCTTGCCCAGCTGAGTTTTCAAAACCTCCAAGGTCACAGATTGAACAGCTGCTCTCCTTAATCTACCCAGCAACCAAAACCTGAAACAGAGCCAGGCTGCTTTACAGCAGAAAGGCTAATGTTGCATCAGAGGCTCTGGCTTGGCGTACAGGTGTTGACCAGGTCTGATCCTCTGTATTTGATGAAAATCCCTTAGCAAGCATGCTATTCAAAGGAGTTTGGAGATCATCTACTTCACTTGGGGTTGCACATCCCAAATCACAAAACCCTGCTGTGACAAAATTGGGATTTCTAAGAACCATGGCCACCCCACCCACCTGCCACTCCCTGTTTCATGAAGTGCTGCAGAATCAGACTAACTACCAGTGCTGTGGTACTGTGCATGCTATAAATGAAACACCAAGGTGATCCTAGAAAGCTGAATGTACTCCGTTATGAGCAACGCAGCAAAGCAAAGCAATTCTTACCAAACTGAACTAGAGAAAAGCCACATATGGTGTCCCTAAAAGACAGCAAATTTTGGCTATTATTTCCCCATGATTTTTTTTCCCATGTATTTATTTGTGAGAACAAATAAATGTGTTTAAATAAACTTGAGAATAACAAAAGGATGTTGTTCTCAGCTGGTCTGTGCAGCATTTTGCTTTCTGAATGAGAACCAAAGTGCTAGTGCCCTTCCTCAGAAAAGAATTAATGTGTTTCTGTGAACTGTAACATCACAAAATCAATTTATAATGTGTAGTGGGAAAAAAAAGAAAGAAAGAAGGCAGAGACAGAAACAGCTTCTGTCTTCTTGGTGTATTTTTGTGCAGTATTTTGGATTTTCTTTTTATGTGTTTTATAGAAGAGACTTGAAACATATACAGAGACCATATGTTCAAAAATGCATTCAAATATGCATTTGAAAACATGCAGACTTTGCATTATCCTAAACTGATTTCTGTTCCACATTAGGTCAATTGTGCATATTAGATTTTTTTATTGCAGTATTATTTCACAAAAAGAAACACTCTTGGAAGTTAGCACTCTCCTTGCTCTAAAGGTGCAGAAGCCACCCAGAGCCATGTAGTAAAACTGCTGCAAGACCAGGAATCAGCCTTACAACTTGGGCTTTTCCCACTTCTGTGCTTGTTCCTCTGGAATTTTGTGCAGCCCTGTGAGACTTGTCTGCCTTCTCTCTTTCAGCAAGTCCCGAATGCTCACAAGGACTGGGTTTGTGCTCTTGGCCTGGTGCCCGGCGTGCCGGTTCTGCTCAGCGGCTGCAGGGGAGGCACCCTCAAGCTCTGGAACGTCGATACCTTTGCACCCATCGGGGAGATGAAGGGACATGACAGCCCCATAAATGCCATCTGCACCAACTCCAGCCACATTTTTACAGCAGCAGAGTGAGTTCTTCTCCATGAATCTTTCTTTTCTGTGTTCCCTGCTAGAATTCTGTCCATGCACATGTGTGTAGGATATGTGTAACTCACTTCATAGAAAGCATCAGGAGACCTTGTCCACTCCATGCCCCTCAGTGCTAATATCTACCACAGCTATCCCCAAAGTGGGGTGCTTGCACCCCAGAGGATGCACAACATGACACAGTGGGCTGCTGGAATAAGTGGTTTGTGTATACAATTAATAAATATACACAGCAGTGTGGGCTTAAAAAATTTTAGTGGTAGGGGTGCATGATCAAAACAAGTTTGGAGACCACTGATCCTACAGGATGGCAGGAAGAATTTGGCAGTACTTGAGAACTTTATAAGCTTATCTCTACAGCTGGACTCTTTCCTGGTACGACTCATTCCTTACCTGTGCAAATTCTCCTGAAAGCCAAGGCACATGGCTGTTGGTTTGTGGTTGGTTTGTTTTTAAGTGCTGGCATACAGCAGAAGCTTTGCAAGCCATTCTACTGTCCTGTAAACACCTTAATTTGAATATTTGTCTGCTCAGTCAAAGTGAGCAAATTGAGGAACTGAAATCTCAGGGGAAATGACCAAGAAAAGTACCTTGTTATGGAGAATATGCAGGGGACGGCAACAGAGCCTCTTTGTAGTGTAGTCTGAGCACAGGAGCTGTGAAAGCTGACGTGTTACATTCTTGTGCCAATTGTGGAAGCTTCTGGCCTTCTGAATTACAAACAGGTCTTTCTGAATCATAGCAGGATTTCAAAGTTGCCAAGTTTTCATATTTGGTGGTCAGGTTTTATGTTTAAGCACTAATAGGTAGGGGTAGAGATATCAAAGCTTCTGTCTCTTTGTTTGCCTAAAAATTATGAATCCATTTAGAACATACAAGCATCTGAAATTCATTCTTTTTCGTAATAAAAACATTTTAGTCTTTTGGTGTTTCTAGCAGTGGGCTTAAACAAATTTAGATGGTTCCTAAAAATTTACAGGGGAATGAAGGCACAAGTCAGAAAACACTTTTAACTGTCACAAAGTCGGCTCTGTCTGCTGGTTTCTTTTGAGGGGGTTGTGAGGAACATATGAATCAATGTTGGCTAGTCACTCAAGTTAATGTTTATGAGAAATTCATAACTTCCCTTTCATGGAATAAATTTCTATTTAACAAGACTAACTCTTTATTTTACTTCTAAGTTATAACAGTCTTATAACACATTTTATGTGATATTTTATTTACACATACTTTAAAATTGTGTAAATAATGATTTTCTTTTCCCAAAAGTAAGAGCCAGATCACTGGTATGTGCTATCTAGCACCTTGCAAATGGGTTTAGGTTTGTTGGGTATTTTTTGTTGGAGAGTTGGGACTTCATATTGTCTTGTGGCTTTGTGCTTGTTTTACTTTTTTTTTTTTTCACTTTTTCTTATCATAGGCAGACACCTCTTTCCTTAGGCATAAAGTCTTCATACATTCTTAGATAGCTGAAGGTCATAGCCAGTGCTGTGATAAGGTTGGGGAATGTTCAGTGTTGTACATGTTAAATTACAAAGTCTCGTGGAGGTGGAGACTCCCTGCATGTACATTAAAGAGCTGTTATTTTGCCAACAGTACCTTTCTGAATAAGACACTCAAGCTTTTAAGGAAGCATCCCCTGCCCCCCTTGGCCCTCTCTCCCTCCCCAGGATAATCACAGTGCTCTAATACTGCTCTGTTTTGGTTTTCAGTGATCGCACTGTGAGGATCTGGAAAGCTCGAAATATAATGGATGGACAGATCTCAGATACAGGAGATGCCAGTGAAGATCTTGCCAGTAATTGAAATTATGGGGGATTAAGGAATACATTGATCAATTTGAGGTGCACTCTATGCAGTTTTCTGCATGTCTATTAGTTAAACACTGCTGACTGGAATGGACTGAAAATGTGTGAACTCTTCCACTAGACCTGCTGTCCTTAAAATATGTACTGTATTTAATAACCTCTTGGTAACATGCTTGAGTCTCAACAGTCACATGTATCTCTATATATTATGGCTGAATTTGTGTGCATATGTAATACTTGCAGTTTAACTGGAATTCAGTCTTCTCTAATGACCATCTCAAAATAATAACCTGAAATATTTAACAAAATGCTCTGCTGTATTTCACTCACAAGTATGATCAGCTGTTTTGCATTTTAGGGTAACAGGGGAAGGAGTGTGTCCCAGGAATAAGCTTTTGATTATGAGAGGCAGTCTGAAGATTTTAAAGGTCACTTACACTGTTGTTAGGAAAGTGGAGTGAATAAGAGCTGGGAAGAAGCTGTTAATGATACATCTACCTGACATGGCTGTATCCTGCTAACAGCAAATGCCATATGATTTGTGTGTTGATAGCATCTAATCTGTGTTGACCAAAGTTGTGCAGCTGTGTATACTCTGTGCTCAGGACTAGAACTCAAGTGCTCACAAATAGCTATGTTTTATTTGTGTTTTGCCTATGTTCTGCAATGACTAGATGTTCATAATGTCATGATAAATATATCTTAATCTATTTTTCTTATGGATTTGTTTCTGTCATCTCACATTTTCTTTTTTTAAAGCAAATTCTTTCCTTTTTATCTGATTTTATATGCTGCTAAATGTATTTTAAATACACTGTTTTGCAAACCTTGACAGTAACTTTGAGAACTGAACCACGTTCATTGGGAAAAGCTATGTAAATAGATGGTTGTATAAAGAAAATATCTTATCTTGTGCCTGTATGACTTTTAAAGCCCTTGGAACCTGGATATTATGGGAGGATATATAATTTACCCAACTGCTCTGAATATTAATTTGTAAATTCTGCAAATTTTAAAATTTTATGTAGATTCAGAAACAGTGTTTGGATATTGAGGTTTTTTGGTTGTTTTGTTTTTATTTTTCAGAAAATATCAGTCTGTAAATTATAGCTTGTGCAGGTAACAAATAAAGATGTGAATGTGAACTGCTTTTTTGCCTTGTCCATCATACTTCCTTATAAAAAATTCACTTCCTTTGCAAAGGTGTTGAATATAAACCCCACGGTTTTACACAGTGCAGTAGAGTAGCTTGGTGAGTACTACAGCCCATATATCCCATTGTATCCCATGTCTGTCTTCTCCTTGGCCATTATTTGTGTTTTTATGGTACTTGGGAACCCTAGGGGGATTCCCTCACACTTAGTACAGTACAGACATAAAATGGAGCAAGTGACTCCTGTTCCTACGAGATGACACTTCTCTAACCTTATTGCATATGTTCTGTCAAACAAGGAAAAGTGCTGATGCCTCTTACTGATCTTGGAGGAATTACTTCTTTCTCTGCTCAGCTTGAAAGGAGATGGAAATACTGCTTGCAATTTGAGGTTCCCAATGGATTCCAAGTTTTAAAAGAAATGGGTCATGAATTCTATCTATTGTTAAAAAACAATTTATAAATTAGATAAAATAAGCAGTGGCACTACCACTTAGTGTTTGCTTATCATGCTTCTTAGCTACTCAAAGGGTATACACACAAATTATTTGGGACTATACGACAACCTTGAGCAAAGTCCAGTGGAGAGTGGATTTACATGCAAGATTCACCAGGCTTTTTGTGCCTGGTGGAGGATCCCTGTTCCCCTTGGCCCAGCTTGCCAAGCTACACAAATGATAGCAACAGCTTGGTGACCCCTGCTTTTGGGGCTGAAGACTCATGGCTGTGTGTGCAAGATTCACATGAATATTGTGTTTTGCAATGGCAGGACCTGGGAAAAGCTTCCCCCTGTCCAGCTGCTCACCACATGGGGCTGTGTGGCCCTGGCCTGAGCTGCAGATGTTCCTCTCCAGTGATGCCTGGCAATGCATTTATTTTGTTTGGCTTATCTCCTGATAGGCACCAATGTTACTTAATGTATTCATAAAAATACTTCGGTTTAATTTTTTTCTTCTTCCAGAAAGATATTCCACCTAAACCAAGTCTTACCATAGAACAAAGCTTTCACACTTTTGCTCTGAAAGTTCTTGCCAAGAACTGGAAGAAAAATGTCATATTGTAAAGGTCACAGTATCACTGTCTTGTTTTAATATTTGTTTTTCTCCAAATTTCATCTGTGCTGTAAACCCATATATGTGACAAAAGCTAATATGAAATCAAAAAAAGGTAAGCACTGGACTCCCAATGTCTGAACATGCTTGTGTCAAAAAAAAAACAAAGTGGTTCCTGAAAAATTAATTTTCTGAGAAGTCATGGAAAAATCACATTTTCCTCTCAAAGTTGGAATTTAGAAGTTGAACAGAGTATGTGGAAAACTTAGACTGTATCTCACCTTATCTGCTTAGATACAGGCAAGGTCATGTGTTAGAAATAATCTCATCAATGATACGAATGCTGAGAACATATTTGCAGTGCTTCTGATTGTGTATCAGAACAAGTGCTTATCGTGCCCCTGCCTTGTATAAAAGGCTTCAGAGTGCCTGCAGTCCTGCCTCCTTCAGCCATGGCAAGGATGAGGAGCCTGTGTTTCTTGGCTGTTGTGCTTGCAGGTAAGAACAACACCACATTTGCATTTTGTCCTAGGCTTCAAAAGCAAAATATAAATGTGCTAACAATAGAAGAGCTTTTAAAATAGATGACTTTTCCATGTAAAAGGAGAGAACAGGCATGGCACTGACTCCACCTGAGGTGGACTGTGGGAGGAGAGCAGAGCTGACTTGTTTAGAAATATGCCCCAGCCCTACAGTGTACTCAGCACCTGGGCACCAGCATAGTCAAAGGGGAATCAGTAGCATCATTCAGCTCCTGAAAGTTACCTATTACTGTGTTAGTTTTTTCTGTAACTTTTGCTCCAGCATACCAGAAGTTAATTTGGTCCAGAGCATCCTAAAGGGAGAACACATATTATTTTGTTGCTAGAGGATGGAACCTCTGCAGCAAACGCCTTTGAAATGTACAGATGAACCTAAAATGTAAATACTATTACTATTAAATTGAAAATGATGTGTTAATACTTCATTTACTTCCTTATGCCTTAATTTTAATCTAATTTTTCAAAATTAAAGTGAAGGTTTTTAAAAATCAGGATTATTTTTCACCTGTATCTTTCCAACTGCCTTGCTTTAGCTTCTGTTCCCATGGAAATTATCATGGAAAAGCAGCACGTAGCTATAGCTGTTGCTATATATTCAAATGCTTGTTTGGATTTCTTCTTGTGTGTTTACAGACATGGGCTATAAATACAATGAAAATTATGGTTTTTAAATTATTTTTAAAAGTAGGGAAGGCAAGTGGTATCTTCCCACTTGCTATCACATTTGTACTACAAGAAAATCCAGGAACAAGGGATGAACAAGGTTGCAGCCTTATTCAGCTGCTCACACCTGCAAGTCCTTGTTTTTAAAATTTGCTGGAAAATGTAAGCTTTGCATTGATGGGAGAAAAAAATGGGAGAAATTTCTTGGCTCCTGCTGGGGGAATGTTTTTTCCTTTGAACTAACTTTTTCATTCACAGTATCGTTCATAAGAAGTATTCTGAAAGTATTTTACAATACAAATTAGTTAAAAAATCTCCCACAAACCTATCCTGTGTAAAATGACACCACATTAATAGTCTGCTGTAGTCTATTCAGTCATACTTTTCTTGATTTCAGCAATGAAAACACTAATGTTGCATTTGACTCTCACTAGAAAACACACCCCAGACCAAAATGAAATGTGATGGGTTTTGTTTATTTTGTGCTCCTAGAATAAATAATTGCAGGATTGCAGAAGGATGCTCATATTCCTGTTATGCTTTGGATGAAAAAGAGAATAAGAATTTATAGCTTTTTCTATGTGATGTATCAGGAGGAGTGAATGCTGGACAGAGAGCAGTCAGCCTGTGGGACCTGACTCTCTGCCCCAGAAAACAGAGGTGGAAACCAATCCTGCCTGCCCAGCAGCTGGCAGTGGTTAACAGCCAGATAATTCCTGTTAATTCCAGACTCTAGAAGATGATAATGAGGCACTGTGGCAGGGAGCAGTGAGCTCTGCTGAGCAGCCTGGGAGCATCAGACCTGAGTGTCAGATGTTCCTGTCTAAAAGGGGCATGAGAGTTTTCTCAAAAAAAAAAATGCAGGTGGCACGCCTGCTTTTCTGTGTTCATATCCCCCACTTGGAAATCAACTCTGGCATTCCAGCATGATGGCATTCTCTAGCAAAAATCTACTATGTCATTCTGTAAATTTTCCCAGTACACATAATTACTGCTTGTGCACATCTGCTTGTAGAATTCTTTCTGTGGAGAAGCCCAGGCTGCATCAGCAATCATGTTTTAGGCTTTCAAGCACACAACAGTCCACATGGAAAAAAAACCAAAAAAACCCAACCAAAAGCAGAGGTATTAGTCATTTTGTAGAAAAGGGCAATTAATGTTCAAGTAGATTTAATCTTGATGACATAAATGAACAAGTATGCTGCCTGTGATATGCCTACTCTCTTTGAGAATATTTACTAACAGCAGTTTATAAGCACAGCAGGGAGCCCAGAGTGATGCCCCTGCTCTTCAGAGGCTCTCAACCAGAGGGCTTGATTTGGAGCTGTAAAAAGGGAAAAATTAGCACCTTACTAACAGATTTGTTTTTCATGATGATTCTGAGAATGACTAATATATGCCTTTTCTTTTACGGCTGGCATCTTCCTTTTACTCATAACCATACCTGTATTAACACAAACTACAAATACTATTGTAGATACAGTTGTCATATGATACAGAAAAGAAACCTGATATGAACACATACTCACTATTTTTCTATTTATATCATACAAGTGCATGCTGCTTGTCACATATTTGTATCTCTATTGATAGAAAACATCTGTGTATAACATAAGTATACAGAAAATGTAACACTTTAATATCGATAGCAGTCCTTTTTGAAGAATCCCTCCTATTCTGCCAGCCTGCAGTGTTGCTCTCACGCCTCACCAGCAGCCTCATTACGCTGCTATTTAACTTTCTATGAGTATCCCAAATAAGTCGTGCTTCAGCTGAGCACAGGCAGCTCTGAGTGCAGGATAATGCAGACCCACTGCCTGGGCTTGTAAAAGAAAGTGGTTGCTGCTCTTGTTCTGTTGTGAGCCGACAGCTGCTCGGCCCTCACCTTAGTCCAAGGGATAATGGGTACCAGCTCCAAGATGGGGAGAAAGCACATCCAAAGAACAAAGAGTAACAGAACTGGCAGTGCTGTGGGGCTTTTTAGGGCTTTTCCCCGCTGCCCTGACGGCTCTCCCCGCTTGCAGCGCTGGGCGGGTGCCGGGGCTCGGAGCAGGAGGCGCAGTGCCCCGGCGCCGTGGCGGTGCAGAAGCGCATTGACTGCCACCCGCAGCCCGGCGCTTCCCAGGAGGCCTGCGAGGCGCGGGGCTGCGTCTGGTGCTCCGCGGGCGCGTCCAAGGCTCCCTGGTGCTTCTTCCCTGAGGACAGTCCCTACGGCTACGCCCGCAGCGGGAGCGCCGAGCAGACGGACAAGGGCTGGCGGTGAGTGCGGGCGGCTCCTCGGGCGCTCTCAGAACATTCCCCCGGCTGCTGCAATGCACGTGTGGCAGCGAGGGAAAGGGACGCCTCTCCCTGTGCGTGTGCCATGGAACTGGGGCTTGTGCTCTCACCGCACCTCCGGTGAGCACGCCGGGTGCAGGCACTGAGTGCTCCCTCCCACCCTGGGAGCTGTGACCCAGCAAACCACGAGGTCTCCTTTCTTTGGTGGCCTCTGTTTTATCCCTTCACATCCAGGAGGGCCTCACCTGACCACGGGCATTATTTCTCTCAGTAAGCCAGTGATTCCTTTTTAAAGAGCTGGCACAGAGCAGCTGGGTGGTTCTCCTGACCTGCCCCAGGGTGGTCTCGGGCAGTGATCACTCGTGGTGGGCACCAGCATGTGTTTCCACTGCAGAGTCACGCTGAACAAGCGCCAGGCCTTGTCCCTCTTTGGAAATGACATTTCCCCGCTTGTCTTGGAAGTGGAGTTCCAGACAAAGGACAGACTCCGGTTCAAGGTGAGTATTTGGGAGGGGTTGGAATCATTTAACCAAAGCAACACATGCTAAGGAGTGAGCTGACCTGGCCCTGCTCGCCTTGCTTTAGCTCTACGACCCCAACAAGCAGCGGTTTGAAGTCCCACTCAAGATCGATGGCCCCGGGGTTACCGCTGAAGAAGCCAACTATGAGGTGGAGTTCTCGGATGATTCCTCACACTTCACGGTCAAGAGGAAAAGCACTGGCACCGTGCTGTGAGTACTACATGATTCATTCTGCTTTTTGTAAAAGTTAGGTGTGATGGGCTGAGCACTCTTTCCTTACACCCTGTTGCTTGGGTCTGTGGGACAAGGGGTCAAAAGATGTGGTGTAAATGCAGATTTATGCCTTGTCCCTGAAGGACTTTCATTTTAAACAGGGTATGTGCCTGTGTAACAGACAATTATCTGTGTGCATGTATAACAGTTTATTCAGTAAGTCAAAAAACTTCTGAGGCTACAATTTCATGGCTTGGGATGCTGATAAACTCAACTCATCAAAGCACTGAGCTAAGATTTCTGAAATTTGACGTATCAGGAACTAAGAGTGTCTCCTGACCCTCATCAGCAGGCAGGTCTAGGAAGCTCAAAGCAACGGAGGCTGTAAGCCTCTAATTTCCACTGATGCCAGTGAATGGCACTGGCTCTGGTTTGTCCCTCTGGAAAAATACCATTTGTTTTCTCAAGCTAGAACTGTAAGTTTAACTTCAGCAAAAACTCCTCTCACTAACAAATGTCACCAGGTGTCATAATTTTAATTTTCCTTGGCTTCCATCAACACATCTCTAGTGCATAATGCTACTTAGAAAGAGAGTCCCAATCAAGGTGCATTCCTGCCAGCTGCTTTTGGGAATGCAGCAGTGAGCAATTTAAGGCTGGCTTAACATGAGTGATGAAAATAAGACAATACAGCCTCTAGAATGGTCTGCAGATGGAGCCATCATGCTGGGTTTTTAATGAGCTGACCATCCTTTTGAACTACAGTCTCATGGCATCTCTTGATACATGTCACAGTGAATTCTGTAAAGTCTTATTTATGCAGGCTATTTTAAATGAATGTATTATGCATTACTCTGATAAGAAAAACAATTTCTCATTAGACTTAACAGCTCTGTGTAAACCGTGGGCTTTTGTTAAAGGCCCAGTTTTCTCCTTCTTTCTGTAAAGGCTTATTAATTGGAATGCTGATGTAAGGGGTGAATGCATAAAAAATGCCTGGCTTATGACCCATTCTCATTCAGCCGTCCTCACCTTCACCCAGACCCCAAGGGTTTAGCCTGGGTTGATGAAACTTGAGATGTCCCAGCTAAGGGAAGGGGCCTGCCATGGAGCAGACACAGGGTCTGCCAAAGGCACAACTCCAGTGACAGGCAGAGGAACACAAGTCGGCCTCACTGAGCAGGTTTCCAGGAGGGCACATTCAGTGTCCTGTTGTGGGCCTGGGGAAGCCTCCTCCATTTCCCTCCATCTCTTTGTGCACCAAGCCCGTGCCCAGCAGCGGCAGAGGTGTGGGCTGCAGCAGTGCTGTGCTGCAGAGCCCAGGGGGGCAGAGGGCAGCCTTGGTTTGCAGCACGGGCACAGCATCAGCAGTGATGCTCTGCTCTCCAGCATCCCCGTGGGAAACTGTACACTGCCTCCAGGCAGGTAAAGGAGGGCTCCTGAAACCTAGCCAAGCCCAAAAAAGAGGAAACTGTGGGTGAATATAATGCACAAATAATACACTTCTATCCTGCGAGCAATGGCAAGGCTGCTCCCAAAATACTGTCGATAGCAGAGACACAGGATTTTGTGTACAGAGAGGGAAATCGTATGTTCCTTGGAACATGTGAAATGGCACAGCCAGTACTGTAGTCTAAAGGATCCTGTCAGGGAGCCATTCCTGTCACAGCTGAGTGATATTTAGTTTAGTTGTATTCCCTGTGTGAGGAGCAAAAATGCTTCCCCTTCATTTGTTTGCCTGTCCATCCTGTCAGAGTGAGGAAATGTAGGTGCTCAGAGATAGCTCCACAGCCTGTCTTAGAGGGATTTGCAATCTCCTTAGCTACCAAAAGAGCTGTGCAGATGGAATCTTTCAAAGCAGGAAAGCAGGTTATATATCCCGGCCTAAAATCTATGGTTGGCTGCATTTACTTTACTGGAAAGGATGAGCCCTCAGCAATCAGCATTATAGGAACATTCCCATCAATGGCTGCACTTGACTGGCTGGGTCCAGGGGTGCACTGGTGACATCTGGCAGGTGAAGTAGATTTTCATGTTAGTTCAACCTGCTCAAAGGCAGGTTTGAATGCTAAAACCCAAATCTTTTCCTTTGGGCTTCCTCCAGAAGTGGGAGCAGCTGCTCCAGGCACCCGAGCACCAAGCTGCACAGCTGGCAGTGTCTGTGCCTGGGCCAGGTTAGGGCAGGTTGTGGGAGAGTGTCCCTGAGAAACAGGGAAGTGCCTGACACCTGGAGGGACTTTAGCCTCCTATTTTAAGATGTGAACAGCCATGGCCTTACTGTCTCAATGAACAGCTGAATCAATTGTTGATTTCCATATGCACACAAACACTGCTCAGAACAGTCGATGTGGGCAAATAAAACCTCTCAACAGCTGCTGCAGTTGCACTTCCCAGGTGTGGGTGGATAATAACTTGTGTCAGCACCAAAGCAGGTCAGGGTTCTCTTCTGGACCTTTTAAATATCTCTGAGGAAAACTTTCCCATAGTAAAGCAATCGCAGATCCTCAGAAATCTGCTTTTCCTTATGCATCTTATCCCTTGCTAGCAGAGCCATGCTGCTGATGACCTACCTCCCAAGAAAGCCTTAATTCCCTCTTGATGCCCTGCATGCTCTGGCACAGCTGACAGTCCACGTGGGAAGGAAGCAGCCTGTCCCAAGCAGAAACACAGTGTAGGTTTGGTTGCTGTTTCAAAGCCCACGCCTGTATTTCCCTACCCTCCTTTCTGAGCTGCAGCCTGTCCTGCCATCCGTGTCTTTGCGCTGGGAAGCAATGGGGTGTCAGGCTCCTGCCTGTCTGCTTGATAGAAAACCCCATCCCTGCTCTGGCACTCCTGTGCACAAAGCCTCCTCCTTGTGAGGAATGGTTTCATTCCACTTGGAAATGCTGTGGGGGAGAAGCAGAGGAGGCTTTGCGTGTGCTTTATGGGCGTTTCTCACGCTTGCTGCATGCAGGGAGATGTAGCTGAGCTACCCAAGGAGGGCAGGACAAACTCAGGCTCCATGTAATCACAATAACAGGGGAAAGGATTAAACTGTGTGAGGGGAGAGACATTAACAGCTGATTGCAAACCTCAAGCAGAGCCAGGAGCAAGAATAAAAGGCCAAGTCCTGCTACATTTTCAGCTTGCTCCAGGCTAATCAGTTGACAGCTGCTGCTTTGCTTGCATGGGGCGAAAATCAGACAGAGTCATGTAGGGAGATGATCCAGGGGCTGCTGGGACCAAGAGCTCCTGGGCCGCCTCCCTTTGTCGTCCCAGTAATACCTCTTGGCTTATTGCTTCTTACTTTTCTCCTTCTCATCCACTGCTGTCCTGTTCTCTGTCCCATCCCATCCTGCCTCCTTCTGCTCTGTTTTTCTCCCTCTCCAAGGCTCCTCCTGTTTTGCCACTAGCCAGGGATGGTCCTTTTCTGTTCCAGCAGCGATCCAACGCCATGGGGGTAAAGAGGTGCCATGTCCACATATTCACTAGGGAGATGGCAAGGGATCAGATGAGACACAGCAAAGCTTCTGCTCCTGTCCAGACGTCAGGTTTTTCTGTTTTCCATGAGAAAACTAGACACCTGCATCTGATTTTAGGCTGCAAGTCACAGTTCTGAACCATGAGGGACAGGGACTAGGGCATGAATCTCCTGGCCCAGGGGAGAAGCTCCCAAACTACCATCATTGTTGGGCAGTGGAGACTGCAAGGAGCCTCTTTTTACTCCCATTGTGCTTGGAAAATAACTGGGCAAAACTGGTGTGGTCAGTGGTAAAATGTTTTGTCAAGAGATTGGCTTTAGTTTAGTAAATCCTTGGTTAGGATATCCTGGTTGATCTTGCAGCTCTAATGGGAAACTGTCCTATTGTTGGCCAGGGCCCTACATTAGTCAAAACGGGAGAGAAAATCCTGTGTTGTAATAAGGCAGGTGAGCAAGGTAAGCAGCCTGTGAGTTGTCTGTGGCACACACTCAGGTTCAGCGCTGTTCTCCTGCTGCTCCGCCACACTAACAGCAACCACTGAAGGAGGTCGTATCAAGTGAGAGCATGAAGGCTCCAGGAGAGTGTAGATTTTCTCAAGAACAGAGAATGAAAGGCTAGGAAGTGATAAATAACAAACACATGCTTCTTTTGCAGTGTGTGATTTCTCTGTGGGACTCATTGCCCCAGGGCAGCACTGGCACAGGAGGCCTAGCAGGATACACATTCAGGCATAATAAAAAAAATCATTTGTAGGAAAGTAAAAACCCCCAAATACTTTTGTCTCCATGCTTCACAACATCAGTTAATTCTATGAAAACAGCCAGAAACTTCCTCCATAAGCAGATTATTGCAAGATTGGCTCTGAGTGACATCTTATGCCTTCCTTTGTGATATCTGGCCTGGGCCATTGCTGGAGACAGGCTGCAGAGGGATGGACTACTGATTTGATTCTCCACATTAATATTCTGACTTTTCCTTCATGATGTCATGCAAATAATGGAAGGCAGAACATTTTTTTTACAAGCCAGATACGGACTACTTTCTATTAAGCATTTGCAATACTTTGTTTACTATTACACTTGGGAATATGCTGCATAAATAACCAAAAGGTAATCAAGATTTTCCCTAATTTCCAAAAGGGCTGCTGTAGAGTTCAGCTGCCTTTTTTTTTTTATTTTTAGCACAGACACCACTTACCACGGAGGTCTTTTTACCTAGGTAAGGCTATTAGAATGATTTATAATGCTCTTGTGATAAGTGCAGTTTTGCCAAAAGCAAGGGGAGGAAATTGTATGCATCATGGGTAGAATGGGTTTGTTCCTAGTTTGTAAGAGCCATTATTTTAGTCTTCTAATCACTAAGATTTCTGTTGTCTAGGCAAGAAATATTGTAGGTATATCACTTACCCAAGTGTTTTTCAAAGCAAAAATGAAGTATTGTATATCCAAGGAGTTATAGGACATTTCCTGGTATCACAACAATGAATACAGTAGAAGTAGAGCAGAAAAGTGTCAGTAAGTGTAAATATACTCTGCACTTCTTTTTTTAAATAAATGTAATGTTTGTGGAAAAATTGTTGATTTCTCCTCCTGATTTTGTCCACCTACTTGACAAATCACCTTTAAAGTGAGATAAACATATAAAAATTCAGTCTTGGTGAACCTTCTGCACTCCAGTGGTGTCCCAAGACTTACAGCTAATAAGGAATACAACTGTTGTGAAACAGTGTTGTGGTTTAACCCCAGCCAGCAGCCAAGAACCCCACAGCTGCTTGCTCACTCCTGCCTAAAAGATGGAGAAGATTGGAAGGGTAAAAGTGAGAAAACTCAGGGGTTGAGACAAGAACAGTTTAATAAAACAAAAAAAAAAGTTGTACTACTAGTAGTAGTAGTAATAATAATAATAAATAATAATAATAATACTAATGTAATTAAAAGGAAAATACCAGAGAGAAAAATAAAACCCAAGAAAGAAAAGTGATGCAAATGACAACAATTACTCACCACCATCTGACTGATGCCTTCCAGTCCCTGAGCAGAAGTCTCCCAGCCAACCCTCCTGCTAGTTTTAATGCTCAGCATGATGCCATATAGTATGGGATATCCCTTGAGGCCAACTATCCCAGCTGTGTCCCCTCCCTGCTACTTGTGCACTCCCAGCCTCCTTGCTGGTGGGGCAGTGTAAGGAGCAGCAAAGCCTTGTTGTGCTCTGTTAAGAACTGCTCAGCAGTAACTAAAGCATCTCTGAATTATCAACAGCTTCCAGCACAAATCCAAATCACTCCATACCAGCTACTATGAAGAAGGTTAGCTCCAGCCAAAACCAGCAGTCAGTGGAAGTATTTTTAGCAATCTGAGATCTGGACTCCTCAGGTGATGCTCCTCAGCAGCTCAAGTGTCTTGAGTCAGTCAGTATATTTGAGGTTCATTTGAAATTAGAGTATGTACTCCTTCCTCCCTAAGGTGCTTTAGTACTTTATGGGCAGCCTGTGCATTCTGTGGCCCTCTGGAAGGATGCACCCAAGCTTTGCCAGGAGGCTTAGACCCCCTTTTTGAATAGCTGTGGGAAGTTACAACTAAATTTGCACACAGATAATACACAGGGTGCTCTGGAGGCCAAGAAAAACAGATGTTATAGAGGACATTTTCTCCAAGTGACTGAGTGGACCAGTTGTTTACAACTTCAGTTAACCAGCTCAGTTCTCCAGGATTCCTTGCAACAAGAAGGAAAAAAAAAAAGACCAAACCTCTCCCAACTTAAAGTTATTTTGGAATGTCCAGATAATGCATGATGCCTATCCTAAGGATATATATCATATCTGTGTCCCAAGTCTCCAAATTGTGGAGGTTTTGTAAGACCACCTTTAGAAGTGCCACCAGCTGGTTGCTCACGGCAGGTGAATCAGTGCTTTGAGCCATTGCACACACTGCAGTCATTGGCCTGCAATAAACCTCAACAGAGTAGTTGTTCAGAGAGGTAAATCATCATGTCCAGTTTGTATTACAAAGGACTGATGATTGCACTCCTGAAAAGAATCTTGTACAGCCTTTTAGTCATCCCCCCTCAAACATTGTGACAAGGTTAGTCATGAACTACACCTTCAACATGAGCAGGATGTTTTATCTATCTGCCCACTGACCTTCCTTTAATACTACTTCCTTGGTCCACTCCAGTTTTGTTTCATCCTGACAGCCAGTGGCTTGACTGCTGGGTGGGAGACTAGTTCCCTTGCTGGCCAAAAGTGTAAATTTTTACAGAGACCTTATCAATCTGAGTCATTCTTTTTTTTCCTGATAAGAGGTTAAAAATTAGAGAGGTTTACTTTTTAGTATAGTGCACCGTGTATGGAAGAAAAGAGCAGCTTTTATCAATCAGACTCCTTGGACAGGGGATAGCTGATTGTTCAAAGAAAATGGGCCAGGCAGATGTGTGGGGAGGCTGGTTTGTATTTCCATAGGCAGGAGTGTTCCTACCACAGACACACTAACAGCTTAAGACTTTCATCAGTAAATGTGACTGCAGCTATTACCTCTCGTGCAAAAAAGAAGGGTACTTGTCCTCATAGACTGCCTTGTCTAACTTGTAGCAGGGGTTGCATTTTAGACAGTGAGCAACTGTTCAGCTTCAGTTGTGTTTTTACATTTTTTAGACCCCTTCTGTTGTGCATAACAGTGTTTTTATGGTTCATAGGACTCTTGGAGGAGAACCACGCAAATTCCTGCAAGCATGATGTCATTTTGTGCTCCCTCCTGTTTTGCTCCTTCTCTCTGCTTTAAATCAGCAGGAAGGAAGGTGGGAGAAATATGACATTTTCTTTTATTGTATGCAAGAGTTTAAGGAATGGCATATTTTTTTTTAATTTAAATGATTGCTTCTTGCCAACACCACATGAGCAAACTCATTAAGTAGCACAACAGCTACCATGGTGTGCTGGAGAGCACAAGGACTTGGGAAGTTGCTTGGGGATGAAGGCAGAGAAAACCTGTTCATGCTTTCCTTCACATGGAGATGACATAATGATGCCCAGAAAAAAAGAGTCATTACTAACCTTTTTATGATATGATTAATGCTATATTTAGCACATAGCTATGCTGGCATGTGAGTTCTGGGGAAAGACAAGGCTGATGGGGAGCTGTGCTGGTGGGGGTGGCAGCCCCCAGGGAGCTGAGCCATGGAGGGGTGCAGAGCAGGGCACTGTTATGGCAATGTCATGCAGAGGTAGAGTTGCCTGAAGGAATGCATGAGTCATAAACCAGTTTCTCCACAAGAGTAAAGATATGGTGGGGCAGAGGGCTTGTTCCTAGGGTTGTCATTTACACCACCCCAGTGACCCTCCTGGTCAGGGAGAGGACTTGCTGAGCTGAAGTAATATTTTAATGAAGTAATACTTTAATGCCATGGTAACAGTAAGAGTTCTCATGATGGGAAATGCCCATGCTATAATGTGGGTACCACAAATGTAGAAAGCCTCATGTCCTCTGAACAGGCATCATGAGGAGAGCTCAATGACTTAGGACAGGTATTTAAACTGTTTCAAAAGCATTTTCCCTCTGGCATAGTTTGAGATTTTCTTAACCCTGTGATCCGCTCAGAGCAGTGACCCTTCTTGTCTTGGCACAGAGCAGAGCTGTGTGGCATTTTCCTTTGGGCAGGGATATAGCTCCAGAGCCTATCCCTATTCCTGCACAGCAACTGCTTCTTGCAGAAAGGCCTCTATTTGTCAAGGACTGGATCTAATTCTCAGGGATGTTTTGCATGCATAGCCCTCCTAAAAGAAAATAATTTTATTCAGTACTGCATGTAGGTGGAGATGATGGAAAGGAGGAAGGGAGGGGTTCCTGCTGGCAAAAAAAACAAATCAAGAGTTATATACAAATTCTTACTTCTTCTGCTTGTAAGAAAAGACAAATAGACTTTTAAAAAACACAGAGATCCTTTAGTACCTGTGTGTGACTTTGGATTTGTTTAGGAAAATCTGGGGATAGTTTGTGCCTGAGTCTTGCATGGAGAGGCAAGGTAGTGCCTTAAGCATCCCCATGAGCAGCCATCCTTGCAGCCTCGTGGGGAGAGCCCACTGGTGTGGTGGGAGCAGTGGTGCCCTCCCAGTCCTCCCAGCAGCAGGGACCTGTCCCCAGGCAGGGGTGCTGGTGGGACAGGTGGCAGGCCATTCACCAGAGTGCTCTCCTCATGAGGGCAGAGCTGCTCCCCACCAACACAACCCGTCTCCCATTTCTCTGATTTGCCAGTCAATTTGATCAACCATTTAATTTTGTCAAAATCATTGACAGAGAACATTAAAAGGAGAATTATGCCACTTCTGTGCTCTATGGCTTGGGCTAATTTACTTTAATTAGCTGTAACAAATTCATGGTTAAACAAGGCTCAAGAGGGTGCTATCTAAATGAGCTACTCATGGCATACACATGACCATTAACAAAACACTTCTCCACAGCTTGGCTGTGCTCTCCCCCATCTAACTTGCAGCTCATTATAGCTCTAGAGGTAGGAAACGGAATGTAGCACCTAATTAAAATGTGAGCCTGTGTCCACAGATGATTGAATACAAATAAATGCATTAGGCTGGTGAGAGAAGCAGGAGGGAGTCATCACAATAAACACACCTTGTTCAAGCAGAGTCTGGAGAAAACTATATCACTATTTTAAGGTGCCTGCATGAAGTTGGGAGTATTTGGGTCCTGATACAGCAAACCATTAAAAAAAGCTGATAACATGTCTTTTGTTCTCATTAAGTATTCTGAACTCCACTGTGTAATAACAATTTTTAGCCTTTCACATTGGTTGTCATAGAAATAGCATAAGCGACCACTTATTTTGATAATAAATTTATAGTTTGTCTTCTGTTGTTTTAGTTGCTCTTTTCAAAAATTATATTGATGCAATTTTTTTTGCACAAGTAGATGAGATCTCTTCAACCATTGCAAGATGACTTTAATGTGTTAGGTTAAGCACATTAGATGCATGCATAGAATTTAAAGGATTTTTAATACTGTTATTCTCCAAAATATATAAAAAGTATAAATAGCCAAATGTGAACATAAAATAATACCTTCCAAAGAGAAACAAGCTAATCCTGTCTCCCTCTGTTTGTCACAGGTGGGACAGTCCCCTGGTTGATCTGTTTTTCTCCAACCAGTTCCTTGAGATCACCACCACTGTGCCATCCACTTCTGTGTATGGGTTTGGTGAACATGAGCACCCGACCTTCAAGCACAACATGGACTTCGTTACCTATGGAATGTACGCCAGGGACCAGCCACCAACGGTAATTCACTCTGTGCAACACTTTGTCCTAGTTTGTGTCACCAAAACGGGGAGGCAAACATGGAATGTCACAAGCTTTGCAGGTATCATCAGTTTTAATTAGAGACTAAGCCACAAATTGTTTTGAGGGAACTTCGAAATCTTTTATCAGAACCTTTCTCATGGTGCAGTTTTCAGGAAAAAGTATATTGTGTGCCAAGATCCTGGTCAGGAGAGCTTTGCATTTTATGCTTGGATCAATCCCTGTTCATCCAAACAAGGTGGACTCCAGCAGGACTCTGTGGCAAACACATTTCTCTCCCTCTCAAGCTTTTTCATAGAGGTGCACAGAAAAAAATGGAAGAGAAAACTATTTCTATTTCTACTCCTTATTTTTCCTATATAAAATGCCTTTAAAAAATTATTTACCTAGAGTGAATGCTTTTATTAAATTCTAATAAAGATTGTT
This sequence comes from Chloebia gouldiae, assembly GCA_003676055.1. NCBI lineage: Eukaryota > Metazoa > Chordata > Aves > Passeriformes > Passeridae > Chloebia > Chloebia gouldiae. Next base: position 34,307 of record QUSF01000301.1, read on the forward strand.
TAAGCCTAATAGCCAGTCCAATACACCTATATCTAAACTCTCGAGAGAGGGTCACAAATTAATTAAGTTTAGAGATAGCATAGAAAAAAATAATATATAATTTTAATATCCTCCTTATATATAATATATTAATATATTTTACCATAATTATAGTAAAAAATAATGCAACCTTCTGAATTAAATCAAACATCATCATTTCTTCCCATTGGGTTCACCTATATCTACAACAGGACTCATTAGATGTTTGGCTGAACTGGAGTCAGTGGTTGATGAGTCTGTTTGAACTAGAAAAGTGATTCTTACTCATGTCATTTCTAAAGGTTTAGCAGAATATCAAAGGTTTAACTAGGAAAGACTAAAACATTCCATTGTGATAAGACACAAAAAAATAACTCTTTTTAGTCAATTTGACTTCACACCAATTTAGATGAAAAATCCCCAACCTTTCAAAATAAGTCTCTAACTATGAATGAATTTACTTCCTTGTCTGTGCATATGTATCTACCTGACAAAAGCTATGAAAAATAGCAAAGTCAAGCCATACTTCATGTGTTGTTTATGTTTCAGTCATTTGCCAACCTCTATGGAGTTCACCCTTTCTACATGTGCGTAGAACCAGACTCCAATGCCCACGGTGTTCTCCTTCTGAACTCCAATGCACAAGGTAAAAAGAGATCTGGATTCCCTATATGGACTGCATATAGAAATATGATAGATTAGTAAGTATAAAATACAGTTTTACTGACTGCTTTTTCAATGTGGTACAAATATGAGTTACTGTGCGGCTAACTTAAGCTTCCAGGACTAATAGATTTTTCAAAGGGATTTCAGTAGAATGAATTTTTAACAAGGACTTTGGGCATTTTTAGGCATTTTCAGGGAAAATACATTCTTAGCTTTTTTTATGAAAATAGATGCAAATAGAGGGAAAGAAGAAGGTGGAAGAAATTTCCTCTGAGATTGGCATAACAAAATCAAATCGGTTTCAGTTAGTCCTATATTCTGTCTTTGGAGAATAGTTTTCTATGTTGCCATGGTCACCTTTCTGCATTAATCTAGTGGTATAATTTTGGAAAAGGTGAGTCTTCACTTAGTTTATAAAATCAGTTTCCCCTGGCAGACAATGCCTTTCAATAAGATTACAACAGCATGGAGGAACCCTAAACACAAACTTGTTGATCCTTTGTATAAATATGAAACTGAGACAAATGGATCTCTGCCATCTACTCTGTGTGTGTTTCTGTGATGTATTGCTGCACCTTGCCAATCCGAAAGCAGAGATTACAGAAACACTGGGCAATGGCCTGCCTACCTTCAGGCCTTGTTTGCTCATCCAGTTGTACCCACAGTGTGCATGGAAGAGCCCAGTGTGCACAAACTAGGATGGATAGGATAGACTAGAATATTTCAGTTGGAATGGACATCAAACACACTTGTAGTACAACTGCATGAACACTTCAAGGCTGAGCAAAAGCTAAACGTGTTGTTAAGGCATTGTCCAAATGCTTCTTATACACTGACAGGTTTGGAGCATCAACAACATCTCTAGGAAGCCTGTTCCAGCATTTGCCCATCCTCAGTAAAGAAATGCCTCCTAATGTTGAGTCTCAACCTCGCCTGATGCATTCTTGACTTATTCCCGTGTACAGTGCAGAGTTGGTTTGTGCTGAGGGCCTTTTTTCCCCTTTTAGATGTTACTCTGTCTCCAAACCCATCTTTAACTTTCCGCACTATTGGAGGGATCCTCGACTTCTATCTCTTCATGGGACCGACTCCTGAGAATGTGGTTCAGCAATACACTGAGGTTAGTAGAAAAGTGCACATGGCACATGGAGCAGTGCCTTGTAACACAGTCAGTATATGGTATTATCAGTGGGTAGTGCAGCCAGAGCTTTGTCCTGATCCATTTGTACAAAGCTGCAGCTTCAGATCCATGGGAAAACCGCCTTGTGCTTGAGCATCTGTGAACAGTCTCAGAGTGTCACAGACAGGCTGGGTGTTCAGTGCACATCTCCAGCCTCTCCTGCAATATGCCAGGATGGGATGCACTAAAGGGATGCAATGATTAGAAAGGTATCTGTCTAAGCTACTCCTCTCGGGGTTGTCACAGTTTTATAGTCTTTGCTGTATGACATGACTGCATTTTGACACTGCAAGCCAAATAAACAAACTAGGCAGAGCACAGATGGGAATATCTGGGAGCTTTACATATGCTGGATTTCAGAGATATTGAATGGATTTTAAAGTCTTCAAGGCTTTGTTTGCCAGTCAAATCGTTTGCTGATTTTGGAGCCATCAGGCTGTTTTTTACTAATGAAAACCCACATAATTGCATTGGAGAGCATGGATGTTTAACACTGCATTTACTGCTGTCTCACTGAGTGTAACTACTTGCTATCCAATTGCCAAATGTTTCCCAGAGAACTGAGAGTACACATGCAAATGACTGTTTTGGAAGTGTACATGCAATTCTTCTCTAGTGAGGACTGTGCAGGAAAAAGTAGCAGATAATGTTTTTTCTGGTCACCAAATGATGCTTCATCTGGGCCTTTCCACAGAAAATTGCCACCTCAGATGCAAGCTGCGCATGTAAAGAAATCAGTGTCAAACCTAAAAAGTGTGGAGCAAAGCTGGAGTAAGCATGTTACTGTGAGATGAGGGGGTCACTGTGCAGACCCTGAGGATTAGGCTGCAATTGGAAGGCTAAACAGGGTAGAGCATCCCAGGGCCAGGCATTCAGAGCTCACAGCAAGATGTGCATGTGCTCTTCCTTTCCCCATGCCACTCCTCAAAGAGGCCTGAGCTCTGATCTTCAGCAAACGTTTTGTCTTTCTTGGCTTTTTAAAGCCTCCATATCTTCTGCTTGCCTTCTTTTAAAGTGCCTCTATGGGAACAGAAATACTGTGGTTTAGAGCAAGGGAAAAAGAGGATTTAACCCAGAAGGAAAGTATTTCTGGATTCTGGTTTGGTGAAGGAAGGGATAAAACTTGCTCATGCTGCTGTTTTGGTAAGGCTGTAGCTTCTCTGGGGTGTTGGAGTCTGCTAGACCTTCCTTGTCCAAGGAGAGGTTCAGGTGCTACCTCCCAGAGAGGTGAGAGGTTGATGGGGCTCCTCCATGTCCTGGAGCAGGAGCAAGTGCTCTGTTGCTTGGAGGTTTCCAGCTCCCTCTGCACATCATCCCCACCCATTGTCTGCCCTGGTTTAACCCCAGCTGGCAGCTCAGCCCCACACAGCCACTCACTCACACCCCCGCAGTGGGGTGGGAGAGAGAATCCAAAGGGTAAAAGTGAGAAAATTCGTGGGTTGAGATAAAGACAGTTGAATGGGTAAAGCAAAACTGTGCACACAAGCAAAGCAAAACAAGGAATTAATTCACCAGTTCCCAGGAGCAGGAGGGTGTTTAGACACCCCCAGGAATCAGGGGAATGGCTGAACATGTGACTGTTACTGGGAAAGACAAATAACAGCACTCTGAATATCCAGCTCCCCATTCCTCTTCCCACAGATTTATGTGCTGAGTATGAAGCCATTTGATATGGAATATGCCTTGGGTCTGTTGGGCTCAGCTGTCCTGGCTGTGTCCCCTCCCAACTCCTTGTGTACCCCCAGCCTCCTCACTGGTGGTGTGGAGTAAGGGGCAAAGAAGGCCTTGACTCTGTGTAAGCACTGCTCAGCAAAATCAGCTACATCCCTGAATTATCATCACTATTTTCGGCACAAATCCAAACCACAGCCCATTCCAGTTACTATAAAGAAAATTAACTATATCCCAGCCCAAACCAGCAGACAGGATCTCCAATGCCAGTGCTACAGACCAGCAAGCAGGCTGGGATTTTAACTTACACATGGGTAGTAAGACTAGCGTGGGGGTGGGGAAAGGGGGGAAAAAAGGAAAGCAACTCTCCTCCAGGCTGGAGCTTTGATCCTCATTTCAATGGAGTTAGTGCTGCAGTCTGATGGAAATTAGAGCCACGCCTGCTCCTTTTCAAAGTATTTTACTGGTGTTTGAAGGCAGCATTTCTGTCGCATAGCAGGTGGTCAGCATCTGAAAATAAAATGAGAGAGTTCTCACTCTCCAGCTGATGGGTAGTGGCAGCTCACTTTCCACCCCTGTCTCTGGGAATGGAGCTGGAGCAAAGAAAACAAGGTAAAGGAGAGCAGTGGGCGTCTCCTAATGAGACATGTCACATGCCAGGACAAAAAAATCCTGTTCTGTATTCTCTGAGCTTGTGCTCAACTCACTAGGGAATCTTAAAGAATGTATGTTAGTAATTTCAATGTGAAATAATAACTTCTTCAGTAAACATCCTGAAATTCCAAGGTTAAAAATGTTACAGTTACCATATTATTAGTCTCTAGGGTAATAATTTGACTTTTATGTACAAGGTATGTGGGAAGGTGAAGGAGACAGAAAATACTTTATTTTTCAATTGTCTTTTCTGTCACACTGAGAGGATTTTCCCTGTGCAGTCATTGTCATGCTGTAGGGAAAGAGAAGGGGTAGAAAGAAGTGTGACTGATGTCTGCAAGGCACTGCTCAGCAGCATGGCTCGGCTCTCTGAGCTGTTTGCATGGGTCTCCTCTGGGAATTGGTGTTTTGGGAGCTCCTGGCTGCAGGGGCCCCTGGTGAGACCAGGTTGCACTGCTGCAGAGCTTCTCGGTGGAATAGAACCTGCCCTCCTCCTGAGCAAGTCTGGCCCAGTCACTGCTTTTTGCAGGGACCACTCATTTTATCTCTCCAGGATGGCCCCACTGGTGTGGCAGGGTGGCCAGGTGCCAGCAGGTGCACAGCTGGTGAGAACAAGGGAGCTGTTTCCAGAGCAAAGTGCTTTACACCTTTCTCAAATGTTTTGTGCTATTGCCTTCAGTGCCACTTCAGTATCTGAGCCACCTCTCTGCCCCTGCTATGCTTGTTTCTTTGAGAGGTTTAGGAGCTTAGCTCTGCTCTGTGCTTTCATGTGGCTCCCTGCAAATCAGTGAGTTAGGACAGTTTTGTAACAAAGCTCTTTATTTGGCCTCTGGAGTATGCAAGGTTTCCCCACACACCTCTCCAGGTTGGAGAGGTCACCACCACCAGGGTGGACCACGGACTCTTGGGCAGAGCTGCTGGGTCCAGGCTATGCCAAGAGCAGGGCTCTTGGCCCTCTGTGTGGTGACCAGCTGCCTTGCCAGAGTCACCAGCCTCTCTGCATCCTTGGAGTGAGGACAGGTAACAGCAGAAGCTGTGGTGGCCCTGGACGCCAGCCTGGCCAAGAATAATCTGCTTTAAGTGGGCTCCAAGAGTGAGGCAAGGTGTGAGAAGGGAGCAGAGGGTGAATGCTGGTACTCTGTCCCTCTAGTGTGTGCTGCATGGAGCAGAGTTGAGCTGTAGGATGCATCCTGCCAGTGGCACCAGAGTGCTACAGCAGTGGCAGCAGCTACTGGGGTATGTGCTGGGCCTGGTCCCATGGGAAGGAGGAGCCTCCAGCCCCATTCTTCTGCTCCCTCCTGTCTCTGAGCCCAGCTGTGTGGGCTGTTACTCCTGCCACATCTAAGGCATCACAGAGTGTCCTGTACAGCTCTCTCTATATGACAGTGATCAAAGTTTTCTCCTGCTGCAGAAGAGGTCTGGTGTGCAGAACAGTTATGTAACACAAATCTCACTTTTAACAGCAAACACCTCCGTTTGCAGAAGGGTGAGAAAAAGCAGGAACAAGCTAAAGAATTCAAGCACTGACCTCAGCCTGGCTGAGGCTCTGCAGTCACATCTAACACAAGGCCTACGTTGCCAAGACCACTGGTGGCCTTTCAGAACAGACCAACAGTGCATAGCGGTAGTAGACATGCAGGAATGTTAGGGTTCAAAAAACAGATATTTAATAGCTCTTGGGTAAAGGCCATGAATTTGTTATTTTGTCACAAGTTATCCAATAACAAGCTGTAAGTGAGCATAGTGCAAGTCTCCTGATTCTGTTTGGAGAGAAGATTGCTGGTTTGCTTGCTCCTTACAGAAGTGTGGGCTAGTTACAGGTGTAAGGGCCCTCAGAGGTCTCTAGTCCACTCTCCTATTGGAGAGGTAACATGGGGAACCCACTTGTACATAGATCTTATCACAGATGATTCAGTGAATCTTGGAGCTGAGTTCCCCAAGAAGGAATAAACAGCTGATAATTGTTTCCTGCAGCAAAAAAAACCCCAAGATTTGAAGACCATGGCATTGAAAATCCTTAATTTTTTATATTCCTGAGGTGGTGAGCATCTTCTTTATAGTTCAGCAGCTGCAGGGCCTTTCTTTTTGCTCTCCTAAATCAAAGCTTAGCTTCTGTTAACAGACTTTGAGTGAAGGTTGCCTAGAAGCAAAGGACTCCTTATAAAATAGGAATCCTGGACAGGATAAACGCAGATCAAGCGAATATGGTTAATGCTATGTTCTCCATTTATTGTTTATAAGATGGCAGTTTATATACACTTCAGTATAGTTTACAAATTGTCATCACACTATCATTGGCCAGCAAACATTGTTAATCTTTGTCTTAAGGTGGCTAGAGTTCCACACTGCAGCCCTATACCAATTTACACCCAGAAAACTTATTAATACTGTGGTTACTTTAACATAATCTCTTACTGCACCATGACTAATTTCTTACTGCGTCAAAGGCTTCAAAGGCCTTGCCAGGGCCCATATCTGAGGCTTAGGCTGGGGGTAGCTCAGCCTTCACTCCAAATATAAATCATGTCCTCTCTCTGTCAGAAATCCTGCTACATCGCCCTCTAACTGACTGGGTGCCCACAGCACTCAGCTGCTTGCCTTAGTCATAGCAGATGAGCTGGATACAGATATGTGGGCCATAGGAGCACCTGTGGAATTTAGCCATTGTGTATTTAGCCATACAGAAACACTAAAGCCAGTGCATTAGCCCACTAGGGTTTTATAGTTTCCTCCTATAACTACTCTTTGAAGAAAGGGAGTTGAAGCAAATACCAAGCTTCAGAAATCATTTTGTGTGGCTAATTAGGGTGTAAGATTAGCAATCTGCATTGTGGGACATCTCAGCTCCTTTGTGAGCACAGGAAAGAGTACCTCTCTCTAGCCTCTGTGATATGTAGGCATAACTCGGCAGCTGTCTCTCTCTCCTCCAAGTCTTTGGTCATAGTGTTAACAGAATAGCATCCTGATTTACTCTATGGAATTTATAACCTAGTACATGTAATTGATGCTCATATTAATAACATTATTTGTCGAATAATCCAACACAGGGAAAATGAATACAGATCACCTGCTCCCTAGACACAGATTTTATCTGTTAGATATACTTGTTTCCACTGAACTTCATTCTTACCACAAAGGGCTTACAGGGTACCTCCTCGATACATCAGCTCTCAGGTGGCTCTGAAAAAAGTGAAAACAAATATACATAATGCTAAGTTATGTAAACATGGAAAAACTAACAGTGATTTATTAAACATCAGTTATTTAAGAAGCAAGTGCAGGAAGAATTCTGGTACATAAAATAGGATCTTTGTGTTTTTTACTGTTTCCGCACTAGCATATCTTTGTGGTTTTTGTTTTCCCCTTCATTTTGGATACTGCATATGTTTGCTGTTTCTGCATTTTCCCCCCTCAGTTCCCCTGCCACACCCCATCTACCTTTTCTGATTCTATGGAAGTCAATTTTGCCAATCAGGCTTTCTCTGGCTGCTGCACTTTCTGATCATTTGTATGCAGAATGTAATCTATATGAATTAACTAGATCCTAAATATATATCAACTCCAACTTGAGTCTTCAGGTTTGCAAAATTACATTCCTGCCTCTGCTGATCTATCTGTGAGTGGGCACCATATGTCAGTTACTTTATCAGGAAGCTTCAGGGGGATCCATTAGAGAGAGTCCACAGCATAATTAGAAAAAAGAACATTTGTTTTCCCAGCTGCCCTGTTTTCATCCTTCCTCTTCAAATACTCTGCTGGTTTCAATTAAATTCACCATAGATGCACCAGCTTGGTGAACCTAGAGAACTAATTGCTTTAAAAACTTAATATCTTCTTTGCAAGGTAGATATTTTTCTGTTGGTTCAGCTGTAATCCAAAACCCCTCAAGGGATGCTGTCACAAAATGCTGTCTCACTCTGTGGTCCAGAATGACACAGCCCCATCCCATAAGGGTGAGCAGGTGAACCCCAGCAAGCCCCAGTGCTGGGGACATGCCCTTTTGGAAGGGCTCTGACACTCCAGTGGCCACAGCTCCACCTCCAGCCCCACTGCTCTCCACCTGCACGCTTGGGAGGACATGGGGGAAGAAGCCATTCCCATCTAACTCTTGAAATGCATGGCATTGGCAATGTCCCAGACTGACAATTAGTCAGTTCTCCTGGCAATGTCCTCCCCAGGCAGGAGTGACTTGGGGAATGACAGGACCCAGAGCAGAGCTGCTCAGCAGTTCCCACTTCCTCTGCCCAGGCTGGTTCCCCCTTTCCCATTTCCCAGCCTGCTTGGGAAGAGGCAGCAGATGCCATGCAGACATCCTGCCAGGGCACAGGGTCCTGCATTGAGCTGCAGAATTAATATTTATCAGCCAGTTTTCCCTATTTCTCTTGTCCAAGATGAGAAGCCTGTGCACAAAGCATTTTATTGCATTAGGGAGTTCTTTTGTTTTGGTCTGTTTTTTTAACCTTGTTTGTAGAGGTCATTCTCTGTTTCCAGTAGAGAAAGCAAGGGCAAAATATGCATCTGCTTTAGGAGCACAAAATGGTGGGTTCACAAAGCTCATCCTGCAGCCTTTGTTGGTCTAAAACAAGCTCTGCTGCCTCCTCAGATGAATTTATCCTTGACATGGTGAGTGTGGATGTGACAGAGAAGAAGACTTCTGAGGCAATGCCCTGAGGCTTGCCATGCTGTGTTGGACACTTTGGTGCTGGCTCACAAGGTGTCTGGGAGATTGTCCTGAGCATTCACACCCCATTCAGCTCTCTACAGAAAACCCCAGCAGAGCTTGAAAGATGGTCTGGGTGATCAGATGTGTCCAGACATGCTGGAAAAAAACTGATGACATGTGCAAGGAGATGGGATAGCGCAGGGTTAGTTATGGCATGTGTCTGCCCATCGGCCTCCCCCTACATGGTCGGCACCACCTTTGTCTGTTCAGGGCCTGCCCTGGCAAGGGCACCGCAGTGTGTAGTGGAAGCTGAGTGCCTCTGTGGCAGGAACACCTGCTGAGAACTGCTCTCACTTCTTCTGAAGACTCCAGCCTCCAGCTGAATTGGAGGAGAAATGGGTGTTGAGGAGGATCAGGGAAGTTTAATCTGGTGGGATAAGGTAAGTAGCAGGTGTAGGGGTAACTGTGCTGATCACCTGGAGCGTGCCACCTGGATACACCCAAAGCATTAACCTCACCAGCTGTTATGGCCTCCTTATGTTTCTGCTTATGTGAAATAGCAGCATCCCAACAAGTGAAAGCACACTGTAGCCAAATTTGTAATGTTTAGCTGTGTGTTCGCAAGCATTTCATGCTTGGAAGCAATTTACCCTGTAGATTTTCCAGCTGAGGGGCTCTAAAAGCATCCTCAGCTTTTCTCTGTCTCCCACATGTGGTTTTCTGTCTGATGCACTTTGCACATCCATGTACTGATGCTCTAGCATGTGATGTATTTTAGAGCAATTTGAAGCTCAGTCTTGCATTCCCGAGTCAGACTCTTCCTAGAGAAAATCCCATAGGAAGGTGTGCCTTTATGCAATGCATCTCCAGAGAGCTTAGCAATGTAATAGACACAGACTGCCAGAAGTGCCTTGTTTTATTTACTTAAAGTAGATGGGGTTAGCTTCCAATATGTGAGTTTTGTTGGTTTTCACTTTTCAGCATAATTATCTAACTATGGATATCCACAAGGAAATAAGGGAGGAACCATTATTTAGCCAAAGGGGGACAATAGCTGCAGCTGATTAATAAGTCATAGGTGCTTACTAGCTACTAGAGTTTCATGTATTGCTGGCAAAGATGTTAGAAATAAAAATCAAAGGTTAGCTTCATTGGATTTAACTTAAGTAAGGATTTCAGGAGCTGTCCCCCAGAAAACACTGGTGTGTGCTAATGAGACAAAGCCAGACTTCAGCTTATTTGTAGAACAGACACATCGTAATTGCCCACTGCTCATCCCAGGTTACCAGAGCAGCTCTCACCAGGGAAAGCAGAGCAGGATGCCTTGCTTCCCTCCATTACTTGCTCTCAATTGACTTTCCTCATGCCATTTACAGATGGATTACATTCAGGCAGTGGAAATCCAATATTTATAAAATCATATTTAACTCATTACCTTGTGTTTCGGTTGAGAATTTCAGGATCAAACAGTAACTCTGGCCTGGAAGAGGGTTGTCAGTGCCTGGCAGCACAAGGTTGTGGGCCAGCAATAACAGTAGTCAGCCATAAGTAATTGAGTTTCATCAGATTGGTGTGTAAATATGATTAAAACTTCAGAGAGCTCAAATAAAAATCAGACTCTTGATAAATTAGTTTAGCTGGATGTGGCAAGAGAAGTTTGCAAAGCTTATGTTGCTGTGTGTCATTGGAGATTTGCCTTCTGTTGACCATGGGGTTTGTGGACTTGTCGTGGATCAGGTGGCATGATTTCTGCTGGCATGTGCCCTGTCAGTGAGGGCCAACGCTGCTGTGCAGAGGCTGAGACCACATGTAACATTAGCCTGGCTTTTTTACACCATGTTTCCACTGGGGTGTTCTTGGAAACGATGCTCAGTGCTGGTGTTGTTGGAGTATCTGTGAGGGGCAAGGATCCACCAGGAGAAGTGCCAAGCATGCTGTGCTGAGAGCCACTTGGAGAAAGGGATGGGTATTTAATGGGGATGTGATGCCTGTGCCCTGGTCTTTGTGCCTTAAATGATCTGGAAGCCTCTCCTGGTGTTTCAGAATAACTTCTTTTCCTCTCACCCCTTGTGTTTCTGTATTCCTCATTCCTGCTGCAGGCCATTGGACGCCCACACATGCCAGCCTACTGGTCTCTGGGATTCCAGCTCTCCCGCTATGGCTATAACAGCCTTGATGTGTTAAAGGCAACTGTGGATCGCATGAAGCACTATGACATCCCATATGTAAGTATGAATCGTTCACTGTGTGTGCTGATCGTAAAAGTATAATGGAGGGAAAATAATTATCTTACAAAGAGAATTGTAGAATAAAAGGACATTCATAATCTTATGCACTGGGTTTACATGTAATATCTTCATAATGCTTAAAAGAACATTTAAACTGGGCTGCGAGCATGACGTTTAAGTGCTGCTCTTGGCTGCATAGCAGGTGATTTTGGTGTGGATTTGCAGCATGAGGTGCTAGCATTTTAAAAGCAAATAATGAAAAACCAAGTTCTAAAGCAAGGGGCCTCGTAATAATCGGGAGCTGGACTGGACAAATGTAGATCTGAACCAATGTGGTTAATCATACGTTCTCGCTTTATTGTTTATAAGATGGCAGTCTATATACACTTCAATATAGTTTACAATTGTGAGAACACTCTCATTGGCAAGCAAACATTGTTTGTCCTAAGGTGGCTTAAGTTTCACACTGCAGACCTGTACTAATTCACACCCAGAAAGCCCATTGCTCTGTGTTTGCACCTTAACATAATTTCTAACTGTGCCCCAGACTAATTTCTAACTGTGTGATAGATTTCAAAGGCCTCACTGAGGCCTGTGTCTGAGGCCTGGGCTGGGGTAGCTCAACCTTCACTCCAAATATAAATCGTGTCCTATCTCTCTCAGAAATTTTGCTACAAACTTCTGATGCAGATCACTGCAAAATAGTTGCTAAACTAGGACTTCTACATTTTCTTGTAGTCCACTGCTAGGATTGCAATTACAGTCTCAGGTTTCATTGCATATGTTAGTTGCCTTTTAGAAATACCATTGCATACATTCTAATTTCTGTATCAAATACTTCAGTCATAGAATCATAAAATAGTTGGAATTGGAAGAGACCACTAAAGGCCATCTAATCCAGCAACCCTGAAACCAGCAGGAGCATCTTCAACTAAATCAGGTTGCTCAGAGTCCCATCCAACTTAATCTTGGAAGTTTCTAGGGATGGGTCATTTACCATCTACCTGTGTAACTGCCTCATTGTAAAAAATTCCTTCCTTATATCCAGTGTGAATCTGCCCTCCTTTAGTTTACAACCATCACCCCTTGTCCCATTGCTACAGACCCTACAAAAAGGTCTGACTCCATCTTTCTTATAAGCCCCCTTTAGGTATTTAAAGGCTTCGGTAAGTTCTCCCTGGAGCCTTCCGTTCTCCAGGCTGAACAGCCCTAACTCTCTCAGCCTGTCCTCATAGCAGAGGTGCTCCAGCCCCTCTGATCACTTTTGTGGCCCTCCTCTAGACTTGCTCCAATAGATCCATGTCTTCCCTGTCTGAGAACTCCAGAGCTGGATGAAATATTAATGTAATTTTTTACTTTAAAAATGTTTAGGATGTCCAACATTATGATATTGACTACATGGAACGTCACCTGGACTTTACCTATGATAAAGTGAATTTTGCTGGTCTGCCAGAGTTCATGAAGGAGCTGAAGAAGAACGGAAAGCACAATGTGGTGATTCTGGTAAATTAAAGATGTTGCTAATTATTTCTCCATTTATAAGAACTATTCACAGCATAGTCTTCATAGCAGTACCTAGGTGCTAACACATGTATGCTAATGTAGCGGGTTTTCCATTTTGTCATGTGTTGAGAAGAGCTAAAGAATAATTTCACACAGATTTAATTTTTAAATGTGTTATCTTTATTTAATATCTCTGTATCAGTATCATCTCTATTCCAAAACATTAATTCTCTGCCACTTTTTCCCCCCTCAGTTGTAAGATATTTTGCCTCTGAATTGATATAGGATTGCGTTCATGCAATTCTTTCCTGTAATTAACAAATAAATTTAATACACATACAAAAATAGCTGAATAGTGGAAAAAAATCTATTCCTAATTGTTCTAGAATATACTAACTATAATTCATGTTTCCTTGTACTTACTTTTTATCTAAGTTAAGGGAGAGATGATTACTTGTATGCAAATTTGTGGAAAATGTATGTTGAACCACTAATCAAAATTGGCTTATGGCCAAGTGAATTAATTTGGATACAAGTGAAAATTGGAATTTTCCATCTTCCCCAGTAAATTTTTCCAGCAAAATTTTCTGTTTCTCTCCAGCACTTCCCTGTACATGTCCTTGTGCCAATATTGTGACTCTTGTCACAATAGCTAAGTGAACATCAATGGTGGCAAGGAAACTGGAGACCAATTTAATAGAAATTTATGTAAAGATGAAAACAAATTAGGAAATTAAATAAAATCCATTGATAAATTCACAAGATCTTGCTCTCCAGGGTCCCCCAGCAGCTTAGCAGTGGGAGGGCTGCACTCCCCAGAGCAGGGGGAGTTCGTTCTCCATAACCACTGTGGGCAGGTAAGAGGAAAAGCATTTTAAATTGCAGCAGGACAAATTCAAGGCAAACATTAGGGTACAGCTGCCTGTCTGCTTGGTGAGCTGAGCAACAGACAGCTGCTGGGGCCAGGGTCCCTCCCCAGGTGGGTGCTGTGAACAGGGCCAACAGATGGATCAGGCGTGGATCAGGCTGAGCTGACCCCACAGGGTAAGGAGGAGACAGTCCCACAGGACTCCTCTCAGGAGTTTTTGCTGTAACTGTAGATTTGTAACCTGTTTTCTACCTAAATGGTGAGTTTATATCTTTCATTTGGGTACTTCTTTCATATGGGTACTACTTATTTGTCCTTTCCTCCAGCTGCCAGTCTCTCACCCTTCTATTTTCTTTCTTGATACACTGATTCAAGTAAGTGTATTCTCCCTCAGCCTTTCTCTGCTTGGCTAAACAAACACATTTACCTACAATTATATTGATGGCACATGCTTTTAAGGAGACAAGGATTCAGTTAATCCAACTGAATCATGATGGACAGGTGACTAATATTTGGACCCTAAATCAAACCAGTCCTTTTAAAATAAGAGCCATTTTCCTCTTCTTGCCCTGGGGGTCCTGTTAAAGGCTTGTGGAGAGAGAGACTGAACAGCAGAGTCCTGAATTGTAGTACAATTGCTCTTTCACTTGTGCTGGTGTATCTGGAGTCAAAATAAGCAAGAGCTACTGCAGTTTTCTCTTATCTAATGTGATCCACTGCAGTTTTCACTAATCTAATGTGATGTCTAATGAGATCTAAAAATCACATTATGTTGTTAAATAGACAGATTAAGGCAGCAGTTCCTCCCTCCTGTCCTTATTTTTTCCTCACAGTTTGTTGTGAAGTTTGAAATACCACTGAGGATGATGGATTAGTCAGCACCACAGATAGCTATATCAGTGTTTTCTTTTTTAATTGGGAGTTTTCTGATAGTTTCTTTAAACATACCTTTTATTTTTTGCCTAATCTTTGCTTTGGTCTACTATTACTCCATTTACTACTAGGACTCTCAAACAAAACCACACAACCTAAATGATCAATTACATATTGATAATGGAAACAGTAAGAAATCAGTCCTGACTAGCCTTAGTGATACATACAGTGAATGCTGCTTGCATACAGCAGTATGCATACAGTGAATGCTGCTTGGTAGTCATTTGTCCCTAAAGATGCCCTCCCCTGAAGTTTCCATTCTGAAAAGCTCAGGGGTGCAGCAGTGAAATCAGTTTTCATCAGTGAAGGTTCAAGGCACACTGTTTAAATAGTAGCAGATTACTAAGTCACTTTGATGGAGAGAAACTTTAAGACAAAAATAGACCCAAATTAAACGGATACATCATTGTAAATAACTGAGCAGTAGTGAGCGCATGTGCTGTCAGGACTCTTTCTAATTATTAGGCAGTTTAGGTTCTCTGTAACCTCAATACTGCTCTAAAAATGATCTAATCTCTTAGAGCTGTAACATTAAATACCACATGTAGTGGTTTATCTCAAAATAGTTTGCAAAACATTAATATAGGAGCAAAATACCAGGGGTTTGGGGTAGCTCTTCCTATGCACTCTTGCCTTTCAGTAACTACATGGTAGTCATCTCTTTTTCATCACTGTTGGGAGGTCTCCCGTTGTTTTGCACTTGCTACTGGGTATGAAGCTACAGGCAAGCAGTCGTGCTTTAGTGGGTGAGCTATATTATCTTCTTCCTTAAGAGTTTAACTGCAACAACATTTTTAAAGCCCTTTCAGTTTCTCTGGTGGCACATTCTGCGGCAGTGCAGGGAGGTGTTGCTGTATAAATTCAGCTGTTAGTCAGATGCAACAAACATAGCAACACTTAATTCGTGCAATGAGCTAATGGGAATCCAGATATGAAGCCTTTCTTTCATCCTTCAACTAACTTGTAACCAAGACCTGTGTTCTGCTCTAGTTCTTTAGCCAAACTCGTGAAAACAGAGTAAAAGCTGAGCCAGTCTGTCCTTCCTTGTTTAAAAGTTAATGAGAAGTATAGGTTGCAGTGGTACTGAAGTTTTCTATTTTCATTTTATTACAGTTTTTGATATCTCTGTCGAAATCTGTTAGCATACTTTAGTGATGTAAAATATTCCCCTAAGTTGAGCTGGGAGCTGGAGCAGTGTGAAGGGTTTCATTCCCAGGTGACAGTGGGTGCAATCAAGGCAAGTGTAATCCAGTTGGATACTGAAAAAACAATTTTGTATTTAGATTCTGTTTGGGTAGTGGCAGTAATGGGTGAGTTCCCCAAATATATCAGATTGTTGCCTCCCTCATGATGTTTTCAGGAAATGGGCTCTGACTGCAGCCAGTTAGTGTCATGGAAAACCTCCAGTAAATGGATTTGGGGAATGGGTTCCATCTATCTCATCTCAGACCACTTTGGTCACAAGCAAAGCACAGGTCCTGACAGCTGGCAGTACTGACACTGGAACCTGCCTGAGGACGGGACCCTGAACTCAGCTCTCACCATCACTGTGCTTGCTGGTGCCACACCAGCAGGAAGTCTGCTCCCCATGCTGCACCCAGTGCTGAGAGCCCTCTGTGACTATGGTCACCTTGAGGGTAGGATGGCTCCATTACTGGAGCCTCTTAAGTGCAGTTCTTCTCTCTCCTAGTCTTTTCAGAGGCCACCTCTATTTAGGGAAATTGTGACTTTGTATGTCAGCACCTGGTCATCATCATTGCACTAAATAATTGTGCATGTTTCAGCTGTGTCAAAACAAATATATTCTTTAGAAACAAAGAAGTTCTAAAGTAACAATGAGCACATTGAAAAATTATAAACAGTTTGGCTAAAGAGGGTGTTTCATGAAAGACCTTGTATACTGTCTATTAAGTCATACTAAAAATAGTACCAGCTAGGAATGACATAAGTGACAAAATACTTGGAAGTCAAGAGCAACATGCTGATGATTCAAAATAATGCTTAATATCTTTAAGATTTTAAAGCAATTGTATGAGCTGTAGAGCCAAAAATTTCCAGAGATGAGTTTTTAGGGATGTGCATGGCTGGGTGCTCACAGGTCTTGGGGAAGTCAGCTGGAGTTGAGGATGCTTGGCACTTCTAACCCAAAATGCTATAAAGATGAGTGAAGATTTAACAGGCATGAAACTTCTTCCCCACAAACAACCCTTGCAGGCATGGATAGGTTTTGTTTTCTTTAGGTCAATACTAAACCTGCATAATATATTAGATTTATGTTCTGGAACAAGCTTTCATCTGAAGGAAACAATAAGTTTGCATTAGCAGTAGCTAATTAAGCTGACTTCTTCCAGCCTTCATGTCCCTTGAGAGACATCTTTACCACAATTATAAGATAGTTATTATAGATGGACAGTTTTCTCTTTTGCAAAGTTGGACTATTGAACAAGTTAAAAATGTAATGGACACTTATAGTCCTTTTGGAGGTGACACTAGAGCTAGATAAAGTTAAACAAATTTTCAGTCTTAAAGTAGGGATTTAGCTGTAGCTTTTGTTGTTGAGGCATGGAAGAATATACTTCCCTCACCAGCTATATGTATCAGAGGGCTCTCAAGGAAATCAGGCAATTAAATCAGGTATTTAAATGAGATTTCAAACAAGTCTTTAAAGCCACTTACCATTTGGAGTCTGATACTTTTTTCTTCTCAAGACATTTATTAGTTAGACTTCTATCACATTTTGATTAAAGTTCCCTTAAATTATTGCGCAAGCTACAGCTGAGTGGAAGCATTGTTTCAATTGTGTATTTCTCCATTGTGTTTCATAACTGAAAGGTTTTGCCTAAAGCAGAACCTGAGGAAGTAAGATTTTCTAAGAAGAAAGTAAAGAATTCCCTTCTAAAATGGCTGCAGTCTTTATCTGTTGTAAAAACCACAAAGCAGATAGTTGCTTCCAATTAGGGATGTATTGCAAAGTGCACTTACCTCCTTTTGGTTGCAGCTGACTGCTGGGCAGAGTTGCAGAGTACCTCTTCATTTACTGTCATCTCAAAGTATCCCTAACTTCATTACTTCCCAGCGTGGTGGATGAGCCTCTGTCGTCCCCAGGAGCTGATCGGGCTCTCTTTGTACCAGCTTGGTGGCTACTGATGGTCATCCTGAGGCAAAGGAGTTGTTGGTGTCATTATCACTGGCAGCAGTGAGAGGTGATGACCACCACGAGCAGTGGAAAGGGGCTGGAAGGACAAGCCATGGGGTGTAAAATGCTGTGGTCTTGGTGCCTGGGGAGAGCCGAGGTGTAAGGCCCCACAGGCAGGTGTGAATTGGGTTTCTCTGCATCAGACTGGCATAACACACATTGGTTTGGAATGGAGGGCTAACAGGGCCCTTTTGAGGTTGGATGTGCCCAGCCTCAATCCCCTTGAAAAGTTCTTGTTATTCCAGCACTGAGCTGTTGATGCTGAGGCAGCTGGAATAAGGATTGCCTTGGAGGAACCCAGATGTGCTCAAGTGTGGGCATGTCCAGCACAGCACCCAGCCACAGCAGAGACCTTGGTGGGGGGGGGGAGTAAAATCAAATGCCTCTCTTAAAGTAATTTGAACATAGAAAGTCTCATGAAAATAAGCATGAGGGTATTTAGTAATTTCACATTGTATTTGCCTTGCACAAGAAATCCTCATGACATATCCTTAATGCTTCTTCTAAATTATTGTGTGCTCTAAATTCTTATTAAATTTTTATGCTGTTTTCTTCCAATATTTTTGCAATCCGCATAAGAACATAATCCAGATTTTTTTAAAATATAAAATAAAGAGTAATTGTTACCTCTGGGATTTCAATAAAGGAAAGGTGATTGTTCTTTTCAGGACCCTTTTGTAACCAAGGATGAGGAGCCAGGCACTTACAGACCTTATGAACTCGGCCAGGAAATGGGAGTGTGGGTGAATAACTCTGATGGTGTGACTCCTGCTCTTGGGCAGGTGAGTTTTTTAATTTTGTGATGCATTTTGTCTAGTGCTGCTTCAAAAAAATAAAGCAGCAGTGTAATAGAAATGGGAAAATAACCAGGATTTACATATGTAACCCCTAGATCTGGCCTCCTGGATATTCCGTGTTTCCTGACTTCACCAACCCCAGGACAGTGGAATGGTGGACCACGTTGTGTCTGGAGTTTAAGGATGTCCTTGACTATGATGGCATCTGGATTGTATGTCTCATTATATCTGCCCTTCCTTCTTCAAAAAAAAAGAAAATGAAGATTTTCATACATCTTACTCTCTTTATTAAAGGATATGAATGAGCCGGCCAATTTCATGAGAGGCCAGGTGCCTGGATGTGCTGATACTGAAATCAATAACCCTCCTTACACTCCTAGTAAGTATAATAGAGTAACTTATTTACCATGAATTATTTATTACTATTACATTATAATGTTTTCTATTTTATATAACATTATGTGTTATTTTACAGTAATAGTAATATTATCATTTCACTGGGTTTTCTTTTTTTTTGTTTCTTTGGTTTTCTTGTTTGTTGTGTTTAAACCTTGACAGGCTATATTTTAGGGGGAAAAAAAAATCTATTCTCTCATTTTCCATCTTTCCCTGCTTGTTCTGTATGTTCAGTTAGATATTTGTTCAAGACTCCAGTGGCTTCAGCTTTTATGGAGTATCAAAAACAATCACTTTCCTCTGTCCAAGGTTCTGCTCACAACAGGACTAGAAAAATGACCTTTCGTGCCATCCTCTTAGCAACTGGTCCACATCAGAAAAAGGGCAAGATACCGATATACTATAATTCAGCTGCAGACTTGTGAACTAACCCCTGCCACTGCTAGTCTCAGAGATGGGCAGTCTCTGCACTATGACAAGGGATATGGTGACTTAGTTCAATGTATTTCCTTTCTCTTAGGAAAGAAATTATCACAGTGTCACTAGAAATGGGCTAAAAATAAGTTTTTAAACGTCTAAGCCTATGGGAAACTTACAGGAATGGGAAAATCTCTTCCAGTAGCCAAGTTAATGACAGGCTCATTCTTCCCCAGGAAGCCATGAGTACCGATGATTATTGCCAGTGGTGTGGCAGTTAATCCAGCCAACATTTCCCCAGGAAAGCCCAGCTGCCTGAGCAATGTTAATATGCAGCAGGAAGCTGATACATGAGAGTTGGAGTATTGGCAGTGGAGTATTGGAAATATCCCCTTTTCCCCTTCATGCTTTTGTACCCTCATGAGAATTCTAAATTTTCTTTATTAAATGGCAATTCTTTTTCTTTTTTTTTACTTTGAATATAAGAGAAACATAAGCATAAAAAAGCATGACAGAATATTAGGAAGAGATTGTAAATTTTTGGAAGCTGAAGCAGAGCTTTTAATTATGATTTTGGTGTTTGCTCTCTTTGTGGGGTAACCACTGCATACTTATCCTGTGGGTCTTGACCAAAGCCCAGGAACTGATGAGAATTTCCGTGTTTGCCTTAAATTGCCTTCAATTTTGTCAGCCTTTAGAGCTGTATAAAAGATATGAGACACTGGGTAAATTGGCCAAAAGAGCAGAGCTCCCTTTACATGACAAATAGAGGACTGAGAGTGAACCCACACAGGGGCTTCTGAGCCATGCAGCTGAGCTTTGTGAGGATTAGCACTGACGTCTGAGCCACTGGGAGGGACTCAAGTCTAGAGGCCTACATGACATGTGAAGACACTGAGAGATACTGAAGACAGGTGTGTTTTGAGCCCAGTTTCTCTGACTTGACTCATGTATATATGCCCCTGCTTCTGCTTGTGACCCACAGTGTTAGAATGATAGAATGGGATTGTTAATGTATATTGTATAATTGTATAATGTTATAGATGGGTTTGAGTTAGAAGGGACCTTCACAACCATGTTGTTCCAGCCCCCCTAGCATGGGCAGGGACACCAGACCAGATTTCTCGAAACCCTATCCATCCTGGCCTTGAACACTTCCAGGCATGGGGCGTCCACAGCTTCTCTGGGCAGCCTGTTTCAGTGTTTCACCACCCTCACAGGAAAGACTTTCTTCCTTGGATCTAATGTAAACCTGCTCTCTTGAAGCCATTACCCTTTGTCCTGTCACTCCATGCCCTTTTAAAAAGTCCCTCTCCAGGTTTCTTGAAGTCCTGTTTAGGTACCAGAAGGCTGCTTGAAGGTCTTCCCAGAGACTTCCCTGGTATTGGTCTTCCTTCTGCATCCAAGAGCCCTAGGCATTACATCTCAACATGTAGGGAATCTATCTTGAACCGGTGTTTCTATTTCACTTTATAGAATAGGTGCCTGTTCTTAGCTGTCCAAGCCCTTGACTTATGTGAGTATGAGAGGTGACCTAAGGTGTTTAGTCCAGTAAGACATTAGGACCTTCTCAGGGTTAGCAGAGTTTTGGGAGCTCACCATTGTCTTAAGTGCAAGTCCCAGTCTCAGAGCCTCAGGCTTTTTGTCAGTGTACCCTTAACCTCCTTGTCTGAATTTTATAACCATGATTACACGTAACCATGGTTTGAACCTCTGGTTAAAGCCAGATGTCCTTCAAATCAATTTTCTATAAAACACTTTATACTGAAGATTAATATGCAATTGTAATCAGTATTACTGAGGCAGAATACAAAATACTCAGAATAAGAATGAAGCATGAACCTGTGACTCACGTGGTAGCATTTTCTTTCCTATCCAACCCTAAATTTATAGGGCTAATAATCAAGAACCACTGGGACATTAAGTGTGACTTTCCTCAGAAACTTAGTGTCTTCTTCAAAGACATATCATTCAAAGTTACTTGGAAATTGCCTATAAATTAAGTTATTTTTGATTAGATTACTGACACTGGAGTCTTTGTGTTTTAAAGATCCAACACAAGGATTGTAGCTATAGTGGCACAGCAGGGCTGAGAGGCTAATGGCGTTTCAGGTACAGAGAAGTTGTGATAATGAACTGCAACCGTACAGGAAGTATGATTAGGCAGTCAGATTGCTTGTTCATGGAGAAATACTTACAATAGTGCGTGTACCTAATTAAGCATGAAAAAAATAATTTTTGAGAATTCACTTTTTTTTTGAGAGAGAATTGTATAACGTTTTCAACACCATCTCTAAAAATAATTATAACATTTTCTCGGTTTGAAAGACATGTGTCTGCTAAGAAAGGCAGGAGCCTCCCTTGGGTTGGAAAATGTAAACCACTTCCCTCCCAATTATTATAATTTTGAAATTAGGGGGCTCTCAGGCAGAGATATGAGAACAGGAATAGCAGTTCTTTGCTAGTATGTCTAGCGAGGCAAACAAACAACAACACCAGCTCCGGCACTGACGCCGAACAGAGGCGGGAGCCCAGCCCGGCCTTCGGGCCGCGGCGCTTTCCCTGGGTGCAGTTCCGGGCACGGCCAGCAGGGGCGCTGCTGGCTCCCGGCGGGCAGCGCAGGTGCGGCGATGCCCCGCGGCTGCAGGGGGCGCTGTGGGCGGGCGCGGGGAGCGCGCGGCAATGGCGGCTTTGTCTGGGACGGAGGGGATGGAGGAGAGGCTCCGCTCCACAAACCCTGGGGCAGCCGACCCCGGCGCCCCAAATATTTTGTTGTTTTCACCCTAAGTGTGTAGAAATGTGAAGACACTTGAATTGTGATGTATATGATTTTACAGTGGTTTGTATCATTCTCAGGCATCACTGATCGTTCCCTGGCGGAAAAGACGCTGTGTCCTGACTCCAAGACCTACCTTGGAGACCACTACAACACACACTCTCTCTTTGGCTGGTCCCAGACAGAACCAACTTTCAAGTAAGTTTTCTAAATACTTCTAATCAGATTCCAGGTGATGAAAATGCATTTTAAAAGCCACTGATATTACCTGGAAAATCTGTAATAGTATTTAATAAGAAGTAGACCCATGTCTTGTTTTATTATTTGCCATTTAGTAGGACGTTTCAAGAAAAAAGAGCCTTGGAACAAGGAACAGAATCCTTTCTAATTTTACCTTTCTCGGCTAAATCAAGTTGTATGTGTAGGGCCTACCTTTACAGCTGCTGCTTTTGTATATCTAAAGCAAGATACCTCTGTGCTCTGTTAGATCTTCTCGTGAGCATTTGCAGCAGAAGGAGCCTTTTGTGGTGTCAGGGGTGTTTATCTGTCCCTTCACTACTGTGGTAGAGGAGTTTTTGGCACTGTCAGTGGAGAATCCAGACTGTCCCCTGGCTGCTTCTGGAGCTGCCTCTGGTTCCTGGCAGGCAGTGTTTTGCAAATTGGCTTGAGGCTCAGTTGGTTGAGGAGGTTAGAGCTGCATTGCAGCACAGTTGCTGTCAGCTACTGTAAAACTCATTTTGCAGCTGGGAAGCACTCACAGCCAGCTTACACAGGCAGCCTGTTGCTGTGGAAAGCTAGCTGTCAGATTAAATGAAATGGGCAGATCATGCCTTTTCTAGCAGGGATTGAGCTAAAACACTAGGAAATTTCATACCATAATGGAAGAGCCAAAGCAGAGGTCCATGTGTGGCCTGTTTCAGCATTTAGCACTCATTTTCAGAAGCTGGATTCTAATAGCATCCAGGGGGCATGGTTAAGTGAACCTAATTCTGGTGTTGATGCATTTGTATTTTATATGCCAAGTCCAGGGCTTGGGATGCCCTGGGAAAAACCAGAAGTAGTTTGCCAGCTCTTAAGCGCCTGGCTAAAGCACAGTTCTGCTTTTGAAAGAAAGAACAGGAAGCCCTTGAACCCTGAACTTCTTACCATGGTTTTTGGGTCCCTATTTCCCAGTCTTCAAAGAGATCCTCCCAACAAACTTATTGTGCTCGGCCAAATGTGGAGAGGACCACCAAAAGTATATGCAGGGGTTGATTTTGCTGCAAAACTGGGAACCTTTGGTGATGTATTTTTTGTACATAGTCATTTTGGTTTCTCAAATAGATTTCTATTCAAGGCTGGTTGTATATCCTTTCTGTAGCCACTCTTCACAAAGAATAAAATAAATGAAATTATTGACAAGCATATTTAGCACCCAGCATCAATTGCAGGATATTGAATGAAAATGAGTGACAATTTCATTGTCATAAAAAAATACAATCCTAAGAATTATTCAAAGGCAGGCAGAGAATAGGAAATGTGTCATCTGGCCTATGTCAAACAGTTTGCATTTGAATACATAAACTAGCAGCAATCAGTTTGGGCATCACTTAATGCCAAGAGTTATTTGCAGATGATATTCTGTAAATAATTTAGATCAACAAATGCATTTGACAACATTAGGACCTGTTGTGTAATGGTTTGTGAAAGCCTGAAATTATTCAATGAATTGCGTGTTACAAATTGTTTTTGCAGCTCTGGATCATAGTAAAGTTGACCTGATATTGCCCTCATTAGCACCTGTGTTTGCAAATGGAGCCAAAGCCAGCCAGAGGAGAGCACTCCTGCTCATGACATCTATGAAAAGCTCCAAAATAACATTTATACAAAGGGCACGGGCAGTTATTGGCCCAGCAGTGCACGTGCAAACCAGAACCAGTAGGTCCCTCATGGTTAAAGAACTGCAGCTCTTGCTGCATATGGCCCCTAAGTTAATACATTCAGTCTTCCATGAAAGCTGTTGGGTTTTTTTTGCTTCAGAAGCAAGTGTGGAAGCCCTTTAAAGTCTCTGTGCCATTACAGACCCAAGAGCAAACACTGGGCCATTATAAATACAGGTGAAAGAATTCTTGATGAAATCTCATTAAGAAAAGGGAGAAAGAAGTAGATGGTGAACAACATGATTAATATTTCATGCTAGAATTTCCTAGAGAATCTAAATTGTGTTGCCCAAATCATATTAAAGAAGAGTTAAATTTGATTTCCTGCAATATAAAATACTGCGATTTACGATTATGTACAAAGACTATCCTATCCTATTCTGAGGAATTTTGTGACAGATTTGTTAGTAAGGCACATTCTCTTGATTTTCTGGTGATACAGCAAAATTATTTTCAAAAAGCAAAGATAAATTCATTGTGCCCCTAATTCTGTAATGAAACCTCAAATATCAAAAAAGACAGGAAACCATAAAAAATACTACAAGGATGGGGTGGCATTTTGAATGCTTACAGGTTTGTTTTTTATATTATTTTTTATAAGATGTTTAGATATACTTTTGATATTTTTGTGTGGTTCTGGTTTTGGTTTTGTTGAGGTTTTTTATGTTTTTAATTCCTGGTATTGGAACTTTATTTGCCAATACATATCTCTAAATAAATCCTGTGTTGAAAAAAAATACCTCTTATATTCTTTTTTTGGGAACTTCTTGGACACTTAATTAAATATACTAGTGTAGAAAGGAAATTATGATTTGAATTTTCAGTTTGAGACTCTGCTGAGAATAAATTAAATACAAATTATTATTCAGGAAGATTAAAAATACCTGAGAAAAATTGTTTAGTGAATCAGATAGATTTGTTGCTTGTTTGTTTTGTTTTGGCCACGGTGGAAATCTTCCTTTTATTTGCAGTTTTGCAGTCCCATTTTCATGTGAATAGGGATCACAATAACAATAGTTTCATGAATAATACCCTTTCAGATAAAATTCTGCCTGAATGCTCAGGATGATTTTAAGCTGTTTTGGTTACCATTCTTGTTTTTGATCTAGTTGCATTTCTTTGCAGTGTTGTCCAGCAGGCTACTGGCAAGCGGGCATTTGTCTTGGCTCGGTCCACGTTCGTTGGCAGTGGGAAGCACGGTGGTCACTGGCTTGGTGACAACTTCTCTCTGTGGAAGGACCTGCACCGGTCCATCATTGGAATCCTGGAATTCAACCTCTTTGGCATTCCCTATGTAAGTCTGGTGTCCTCTAGGCAGGTGCTGCCTTATACACAAAATCACTTCAAATTAAATGTTTTCTGAAACAAGCGGCTTGAGATGGCCAGCAGTAACAGCCTCCACGGGCTAAGGAACTGCAGATTAAAAGGCTAAATGTCAGTCTTGGCTGCTGAAGGGAAACAAAAACAGCACTGCAAGATTCGGAGTGACTTAATGTATGCCATCCAAAACTGATCTCTTTGTATTATGTACTCTATGATTACGGCTCCTTCATGTATTTCTGGGTTTGCAAGTTGGGATGGAGAATTTGTAGAAGTATTGAAATACAGTCAGGTCTTCCACAGTGAACTTAGTGCTCAAGGAGACAGTACAACCTCAGTCACAGAAAAATTTGTATAATTATGGAACATTGTTATAAAGTAATCAGAAACACGGATTTCTTTCAAAAATTATTTTTCTTTCTGCAGGTTTCTGTAGTCTCTCATTTTTGGGCGTCAGTCACAATCACAAACATAATTTAATTTTTCCTTAGGTTGGTGCTGATATCTGTGGGTTTAACCACAACACTACCTACGAACTCTGCCTGCGTTGGATGCAGCTTGGCTCTTTCTATCCATTTTCCAGAAATCACAATTCAATGGAAAACATAGTAAGTAAACAAAGTTACATAAAGCTGTAGCCTAGGATTACAGTTATGTGGACAGTGATTTGTATTGCTTTCTCCAAAATCAACCTGCCATTCTTAGGTAAATTGGAGCAGTAGGTGAAAATGAGTGCTGCAGTGAAAGCAGGAATTACATGGTGAAAATGTAAATTTTTCCTATCCGTAATGTAAAGATAACGTAGAAACGCTCGTCTTCTCACACTGTTGGTAAAATTAATCTATTTCATCTTTTACCTACTGAAGTCCAGGTTTTATTAAGAGCCAGTGAGTGTCAGAGTATCTTCCTACTCCCTCGATTACTACAACTTTTGTTTCAATGCTTCTGTAATTATAGTAAGTATTGCAGGGAGGGGAGAGAGATCATTACACACCATCCTTGCTGTTTAAAAGCAAGTTACAAACATGTGAGAATTCCAAGGAGAGGCACCAATAGTGACATCATTATCAGCCAAGAGGCAACCAAGACCAGAAAAGGCTAATGAGCCCATGAGACGCATGAAAAAATGCAGCCTCAGTCCAGATCCATACTCTGCTTTCAACACCATAAAAGTCTTTTGAAGACTTGTTGCAAACAGAAAGAAGTTATCAGGTCATTTCTAGCTATGAAGTTTGAAGGTCTTGCAGCCTTTATAATTATTCTGTGTTTATCTGCAACTGTGATGAAATGATTCTGCTTGTTCAAGAAATGTTTGGGTTTTTTTCCTTCTGTAAACTGATCTGTGCAATGCTGGAGCTCAGGTTATTTGCTGACCTTCAGCTTCTTTGAAGTTGCATCATCAAAATGCTACAACATTTACACTTCCAGGGAGACCTTTTTCTCTGCATGAAAGTATTATAGATGTTCAGCAATTGGGCAAATGCTGGAATAATAAACCATAGTACTATCATTAGGAGGGTCAGGAATTAGCTTTTAGATCCCTGAGGTATTTCTTTGTAGGAGAAGAAGTGTCTGTGAGGTATTAGCTGTTGTTGTTAAGAAACATTTTCCATTTGCCTCTCCACTAAATTTAGAGGTGTACATATATATTTATTTATTCATATGGTTGTTTGGCCCTTTGAGCATGCAAATAGAGTCTGACCTGGGTGAGTGGATATCAGTCTCATATGTACAATTTAATAAGCAAGAAGAGAGTAATGGGCCTATATGATGGGTGCTGCAACTGAGAGATATATTTGGTTTTATTGGATTACTTAAATCCATTTAAAATATGTGTTCACAGAAAGAAATGAACAGGCATTTTGAGTGACTCAGCATTACCTAAGAAATGTGACTGTTTTTTTTGAATTAAGCAGTGTTTTTACAGTGTCAGAACACTGGTAACAATATAGTGCAATTTTTGAAATAATAGATGGATGCTCTGGAGCTCAGAGCCAGCAGGGAGTATTCTTAGTAAGTAATTTTGATAAAAACATAGTAATGGTGAAATTTTACTTAAATATTGAATTTAATTAACATTAGGTTAGTGTTAAGATCTTAAATACCCAATTTGCCTAATTCATTGAGTATTTCAGTTTAATTAATATTTTTCTTGTCTGAAAAGCACTAGATAATATAAAAAGCTTTGTTACTTCTGTTACCTGTGTGTTTCATTATCCTTGGAATTCATCATATAGTCTTCAGCTTTAATGAGAAAATTGAGTACTCTGGAAAGATTTCCTGAAGGAGAAAGGGAGCCATGTGATTCGTAAGATGGCTGTTTAACACTGGAGAGGTTGACAGGAGGAATTAAAGGAGATGTAACTCTTTCCCATATTGGCACTGCCCTTGGCTGCGTGCTCTGCCTGCCATCCCAGGGGAGGGTCAAGGTTGTGTTGGAGTGGGACCAAACCCAGCCAATGAGTACAGACAGCTGCCCCAAGCTGCCCCAACCTCCCCCCTTGATGGTGGCACCCAGTGCATGTTGTGTCTCACAGGAGAGCATTGCTGGCAGTGAGGGCACTGCTGATATGTGGGTGTACTGTCAGTCATCAGGGCATCCTAAAATGGAGCACACAGGAGGAGAAATCAAGTTTCTTGAATGGGTGAAATGTTTCCTGTACCACACACAGTGACTTTGGTCACCCCTGTTGGATTCAGCACGGTTACGAGTTTACTCTTTTACCTAGACTTGCTTCTATATTTGTGGCCAATGCAATTATGCTTTTGACTTTGATCTGCAGATTATCAGTCTTCCCTTTTTCCTGTGTTTCATCTCCTTTGTCTGAGAGGGCTTGCATCTCCAGGATAAATTAATTTCTAGATGCAGGGTATCTGTTCCTGAGCACAGGCTTGGAGCCCCAGCTTCCGTCTCCTCACAAGGTTAGGGGTGGCTGCAGAGGACTCACATACATTGGGGTGGGGCCTGATCTTTTTGAACTCACTGGAGTTTTTCAAGTTAAGAATTTTATACAAATGTTAGTTTGGGAATAATGGATGATGCTCTTAATATATCTTGCAGTTTGCAAATGAGTGCTTTCTCTTATTTAAACACTCACTTCCATAGAATCATGCCAGCCACAGCTCTCCTTGTGTTGCACACGGCTTCTCTGCTGAGTTTGTTTCAATGCTCAGTACAAATCTAAGCTTTTCCTGAACAGGAACAAGACCCAGCTGTGTTTGGAGATACTTTTGCCAAGATATCTCGTGATACTCTTCGGATCAGATACTCTCTGCTGCCATACTTGTACACCCTGTTCTACGAGTCGCATGTTCACGGAGGCACAGTGGTGCGGTCACTGATGCACGAGTGAGTTGGGAGTTTCTTTTTCATTCTAATTTGCTCACAAAATAGTTGAGCTCTTATGTATGTACTAGTTGATATCCTTAGGAGAATAGTCACAGTATTATTATTGCATGCTCTCTTTTAAAAGAATAGTTGAACAGTTAAATCAATCAAGTTATATGCACAAAGATAACTCTTAATATATGCAATTAATTTCCATTACTATATAACCTGTATTTGTTTCCAGTGTAGGGAAAAAGACAAACTTAAGAAAGGAATTCTGAAAATTTTTAGTCTTAAGCAAATATATACTTATTTTCTGTTTCAAAAATGAGAGTCACATTGCCTGTATTTTCTGTATTTGAATGAAATCAATGAAATCTGTATTCTGATCCAGAATGCTAAAAGGCCTCATACAGAGAGTCCAGTGATCCATAGCATTTGGTTTTTTTCCAATTTAGCACTTGGATCTTCATGCTATTTATGAAACCCACATCTGTGTCCACAAATTGCACAGAGAAAACAGAGATGTTTGAGTGTAGAAGCAGATGTAAAACTGAGATTAATAAATGGTGACTGAAAAGCCCCTTTGAAAATTAAGCTCAGACTTTTGGAACAACTGATTTTTTCTTTTCTGGAAGAAGCAGGAATCCAATTGAGGCTTAGTTTCCCTGTCCTGATCTTTCAATTAGTTTTTTACCTGCTTTTGGTAAATTTTGTACTTTGGAATGCTTTATGCGAAGACTTGAGCAAAAGGAGTGCAAACAATACTTATGAAAGCCTGAAGCTCTGCCACACTATCATTCCATTGGTGCAGGCTATGTGATAAAATGTTTAATGTTCTTTTTACCCCCTTTAGCTTAAAAGCATTCTGGTTAAAGGCATTTTTTGCAAATTAAACTGAGGTTACATTAACACAGACCATTCAAGTATGGAAAGGATATGCACAAAATCTGTTTTGCTTACTCAGCATAATGGTTAACTGATAAATTTTAAAAGCAGTATTCTTCCTCTTTCTACTTGGCAATGTAATTTTACTAGATAAAATTAGAGAGAATTTTATAGGTATTCATAACTTAAATTTGGATATATGCTATTTCAAGTATTTACATTAGGTCTGGTTTTGCGGAATGTGGTTTGTGTTAATATTGGAAATGCCCAAGTTAATTTTGGTATTAATATTAGCTAATCTCTGCTAATACAGGATTGCTCTAGTGTCATTAAAGCTGCCTTTCTGACCATTGCCAGCATACCTGTACTCTATGTCGGCCACTTCCACATTGGCAAATTTCCAAATTTGTTTTGATTAGAGTTGCAGAGCAGTCTCAGATGCACCAGCAGAGGCTTTTGTAAGATGAAAGTGAGCTGAGATGTTCACTGCAGACACTGATGGGAACTTAGCAGGACCAGAGTGGGATTACTAGGAAATAAAACCTCTCAAATGCATGTAAATGGGATAGGCATCAGGAGATCAAAACAAACTGTTTCCCTCCCCAGTGCCCCTACTGGCATCCTAGACCTATGGCTTGTGAATGTTGCCATAGCGAGATCCTAAAATGGGTTAGAAGTGTTTCTAACTACTACTAGTTAATTCTGGTTACTCTTATTCACTGCCATTACTTCATGTGCATTTCTTATTTTTTCTAGGTAAAATTAAATGGTTTAGTAGTGGGTCTATCCTAGTGGAGAAAGTGACCCAGATGCTAACAGGAGGAGAAATGTGGGGTTTTGAGAAAGGGAACTGAAGTAGAACTTTCAGTGTATGGATGATGGAAGTTTACATCAACATTGCCTCTTACTTGTAACAATTACAAAGGAAAACTAAAACAGTCCTGCATTAGTTTTTCAGGTGAAGTTCTTACGAGTTCAGAGTCCTCACCTTGAAAACAGCTGTACCTCGGCAGGGAGTCTCCAAGCAATAGCTATTTCATGTGGACATTTCATTCCATTTGGAACATTTAGGGGCTTGTTTCAAGTAACAAACAAGAACAACATCCCAGTAGATTCTTTTAAGTGTATTTGGTGCCACGGAGGCTTTCACTCCATAAAGCAGAGGCATCAATATCTCAGGTGTCCAAAAATGACAGTGAGGTGGTAATCCATTAGTGGAGAGGAAAGATGTGTTTAATGGCTAACCAGGGTGGAAATATGACAGAAAAGAGGTCATCATCTAACCAGAGGAAGCAGTAGATGGGATTAAAGACCTTTCATAGATGACAGCATGCTTTAATGGCTATATTTTCAAAATAGGAAAGTTCATTCGTTTGCTGAATTTGTGCTAGTGGTTGCATTAATTGCAAGAGAAAACTGTGCTGAGTTAAAGAGTGACAATCTTTTTTTCCATATACAAATACAATTGATTCTTCTTTATTCATAATCTTGATCAGCTTTTTTGTCCTGCAATCTCCCACAACAAAATGTATTTCATTATTATTACAATTTTACTACAGTCAAGTTGAAAACACAGAGAACCTATTGAGATGAGAAGAAAAACTCATGTTTTATATTTCAAAAACTTTTGGATAAGGTAATTCATCAAAACCCATAATCTGCTTTAGACATTTGAAAGTATTATGTCACAATGCAATAATGACCAAAATTAAGGTGTCCAAAAGAGCTACTATTCTGAACAGAAAAAGAAACTCCGAACAAATTGAGGTTTCTTTCAAGCAGAGCTCTCAATAGGTGCCTTTTAATTGCCAAGTTATTTGTACTTATTTGTGGAAATTTCTGTAAGTCTGGGCTGGGTGCAGTGTGTGCCTTTGCCTCAAGCAGGCAGGTGTCAGAGCAGGGCACTGACACTGAGCCACTCTGCTCCAGCCAGCGTTCAACAACAGAGACTTGCCTTTAGACAGGGGCAGCTGCAAAGCCCATGGAACAGACACAGTAAAGGAATCTCTAAACAAGGAGTTTATACGTCCTTAGAGAATAATATGTAAATATGCAATAACCAGTGTGAACTTGTCAAAAATACATGAAAAACAGACCAGTTACCATCTCTGACAAGGCAGCAGGGCTGTTGGAGGGTCAGAGGGTCAGAGGAGTAGCAGAAGCGAGGAGGTACAAGGTATTTTGATTTTAGGAGGATTTGAGACATGGATTTTTTCTTCATATGACGTTCTTATAAGAGCTAGGATCTGTCAGTTATTTCCCCAGAAAGAGACTTACAGATAATAAAACCTATTTAAATTCTCCAGGATTTTATGCTGGAGGAAAGGAGGTTCCTGAGTTGGGAAGGATCTCTTTTCTTTGCCAGGTGTTATTCAATATTTTCATTAGCTGATGCACGGTGGAATAGAGATTTCTTCCCAAGAGAAGGCAAGTGATGCCATGCAAATGGGACTGTGAGCATTCTGGAGGACATGATCAGAATCCAAAACAATTTTAGTGCATTGAATAAAATGGACTGAATTCTGTAGGTTTTCCATTGATTCAGGAGAAGCAGCTAAAATGTACAATAATGCAGGAGTGTTGTTCTGTGTTTGTCTTGCAAGCAATTTCAAATATAAATCTGTGAAAGTTGTGAGAGGCCAAATCCAAGGATTTTCACAAATGCTTTAGAACCTAGAGCACAATGTTTTTCCTCAGTGTTCCTTCTCCTGGGCCTGGGCCTGGTCCTGCTCATTGGCTCCCAAAATGAAGTCTCAGCCCACTGAACACAAGTGAGTTGTTTTCCCATTGTTGCTGTTCTGAAAAGAAATCGGCTTCATCATTTTGTGAGTTCTGGTCTGCTCTGGGATGGTAGGTACTACTGAAGTATCTGAATCTCTGTCCAGCTTTTGGCACTCCCTCAATCAGGAAAATACTTGGCTGTGTCGAAGGATACTTTGAGGAAGCAGATTTCTTGTCACAGTGAGTAATATCAAAATATTTGGCGAATTCTAGTAACTATGAATTAACATTGTGTATTTAACTTTCAAAATAGATTTACTTCTGATCCGGAGACTCATGGAATAGATACTGCCTTCCTTTGGGGACCTGCCTTTATGATTGCTCCAGTTCTTGAAGAGGCAAGTACTGTAATTAAAAATGCCATCATACTGGAAGAAAAGAAACGAATGGTGCTTAGGGCATTGGATGACACTCAGAGCATGTTTGCTCATATCCATCCCTCTCTACTCTCTGCTGTCAAAGCTTGCAGAACACATTTCTGAGCAGCACAGACAGTACAGAGCTTTCTCAGTACTTGAAGCAGGAGGATGAAAGTGAGGGCACAGCCTTTCCCTTTTACTCCAAGTGAGGAATGGATGTAAAGAGGCTGGATGCTGCCCCTCACGTGCTGCTGTTATTGTGCTGGCAGCAGTCTCCAAGGACACACACAGAGCAGTAATTGTCGAGCTAGGAAGAAACACACAGACATGAAAGCAAACTGGTTTCCATATTACCGCTCACCCACAGTGTTTTGGAACTGCAGCTCTCAAGGGCTGTGGTAGGAGTTTCCCAGCATCACAGGCAAAGGCAGTCATTATGGAAACGATAATGATAATGTAAGCTGCTAACAGGATAGGTTTTAAAAAGCAGCAGTTTCCTCTGTTGTGCTGGGCACATGGCTCTCCCTGCTTGGCTGGAGCAAGGGTGTGTTTCTCTCCTTGCCCACCACTGACTGCTGACAGCACAAGAGAGGCATGTCTGAGCAGATCTAAGTATTTGCATGGGATGTATCCTAGTGCTGTTTGCAATCAGCATGCTGCCAAAATATCTAATGTATTTCTAGATGTTGCTCATGATGAAACATTTAAACAGGACACTGTTACCTTGTTTTTTAACCAACCCTTTTGTCTCCGTGAATTTAATAGAAATTAAATTCTAAAACCATTCTGACTCCACTGAGGCACTTCATTCATCAGTCCTTTATCTTCAGACTCCCACAGGTTTCTAATAGGTGAAGAGTAAAAAGAAGATTTCACAGGGTCTGAGACCAGCAGGATGATAAAGGATGAGGGAAAAAACCATCCCATGAAGAGGGACTGACGAGTCAGGGGAGGCTTCCTGCAAAGAATTGAATAAAAGGGGACATTATAAGGATATTTAAAATGATCGGGGGTCTAGATAAGGAGTTCCTGAAGTTGTTTGGAGAACTGCAGCACAAAAGGAAGGCTGCCTGTGGTGTGATGAGGGAAGCAGAACTGTGAAGGCAGCACATTGCTGGGTGTTGCAGTGTGATAGCTGGCAGCCAGGGCTGTACCAGTTGGCAGGGCAGGGGCAGAGGTGAGCTGTAAGCCCCTCTCTGTGGCAGTGCAGGCCAGCAGTGACTGTATCAAACTGCAGCTTGGCATCTGCTTGTGTAGAGATGAGTCAGGGATGACTTGATCTTCACTCCTTGAGTCCTAGGATGAGAACAAGTAAGACATCCAAAAAAAAAAAAAGTGAATGGAGAACTGCCTTGCACACTGGTTTGTTATTTAGGGAGTCATGAAGGTGAGGCTCACAGAATCATGGAGTCATAGAATAGTTTGGGTTGGAAGGCACCCTGAAGATCATTCAGTTCCAACCCTCCTGCCATGGGCAGGGACACCTTCCACAAGGCCAAGTTGCTCAAAGCCCCATCCAACCTGGCCCTAAAATCATCATGAGTCAAATGATGGTTACACACTTTTCTGTAGACCAGAACATCCAGGGTTGTCATAATACTGCAGAGAAGAGATGGAGAGGGGAGCATCTTGCCTTTTTGGTTTTTCACATATCTAAAATCCCTAGAATGTCACATGGTAACTTTGCCTTAACTCTTCTCTTCCACTTTTACTTTTCTTGCTCTGCAATATTCCTGGGATAGTCCTTGGGGCTAATTCATAATTCTGGAAAGGGACAGATATCTGCACTGATAGTAAAAGTTAATCTGCTTGTGAGAATAAGCAACTTGTAACAAAAATGGAAGTATGTTTTGATCCCAGCTGTTCCTGAAGTTATTAATACAAAATGCTTTTAGCGTGATTTCATCCCCGCAGCGATCTGACACAACACATGCTGCAAAATGAACTACAATAATCATTCAATTAGCAAAACATTTATTATTTATTCTTACTTATCTGCAACTTTAAATTGTTTACAAGAAGAGAAGGATCTGCATCCTTTGTGTGCTGCCGCTCATTCTCTGCCTATTCCTGGGACAGGAATGGTGCAAGGGGCACTGAGCAGTGGTGTCCTCCCATATCCGATGTGAAGCCCTGTCTTGATAAGGCTGTCATGGGGCTGCTCAGATGTTGGAGGAGTGCACCAAGGCCAGTTACATTTGGAAGAGACATAGAGCTATATACTAGAATAAAATAATCATGGAACATCAACTCATGCCAGGCTATGGCAGTAAACCAGTAAACACACCCCCCCCCCCCCAAAATAGGATAGGCTTGTCTGTTTAGTATTATAGATTAGCCAGCACCAGTCCACTGCTATGACAATAACTCAGCCATAATATCCAAAATTTGATGTTATTAGAATATTCAGCATACCTCTCTGCATGCACAAATATAATAAAGCTAATGTAATATCAAAAATACAAAAAGAAAAAAGACTAATCTCTTTATAACAATTACAGGGAGCAAGATCTGTGAGTGTATACTTCCCTGAAGCAGAGTGGTTCGACTACTATACTGTATGTATTTTTAAGATTTTCTTACTTTTTTCTTTTCCTAATAATTTAAAATGGTACAATTCCAGCAAAATAACTTTTAGCAATCTTCAGCAGTATTTTTACCTCAGTATCTGTAGGTGAAGAAAACTAGAGGAAAAAAAAGTCTGCATCAGGCTAGCTGGGAGGGTAAATGACACAGTTTTCAGAAACATTTTGTTTTCTGTTTTTGCCATGTAAGGCTCTAAGACACAGTGAACAGAATTTTCAAGAGCAGCCTAGACATGCATGAAAATGCCAGGATTTCTTTCTTTGTCCCCCACTTTTCATTCTTGTTCTGATACACTTCCACGCAGAGAGACAGAGGCAGGAACCTAAGCCACACTCCTCAGAACATGCCAGAAACACTCCTGTGCATGTACTTGTGCATGTGCATCCCCTTTGACAAAAGGCATATTGGGAGCACAAGGTGAGGCACCCCTCTGGAAGATGCTGCCAAGAGCTGCAGAACAGTCTGCTCTGTGGACATGCCAGTACCTTCTCTTCAGGGCCTGAGTCTTGACCTTTCCAACACCATCCCCAGGACCACATCTCCAGAATTGCTCTGCTGCAATCTGCAGGCTAAGTGCAGCTTGGCTTCAACCGGAGCAGTTAGGCTGATGCTAAGAGCTTTTGGAAAGCTTTCAGAAAGAGCCCAGGATCATCAGGTTGTTGTTAAGTCTCCTAAGTGTCCCTGGCAGAGGAGCAGGCAGAGCAGAACTGCTCTCAGAGGAAATGCAGACTTTTTTTTAAATAAGTTTGGTAATTTTCAGCATTTGGCTGGTGACCTCAGATGGGCCCTGCCTATGTGCCTGCCCCTGGCATTGCTCACCTCCCAGTATTTGGCACTTGTCATGCACATAGTGCTTATCCAAACCAAAGTTGGGTACTTGCCATAAATCATAATTACAATTTACAGAGGGCAAGAGCAAAGTCTTCCTGTTATTTTCTCTGTACATAAGTCTTTTTTGAGGTTTTGAGGCATTAAACTAGAAAATTATGATGCAGAGAACTTAATGCTGGTTGTCTACACACACACAAATTTCACTCTCTGAATGCTGTAATTACTTTCTGAAAGGGGAAGAATTGTTCTTAGAAGAGAAGAAAATCTACAGTTTACATTCCCGAATGACTGTGAATCACTTACCTTAAACTGAATGTGACACGCTCCGTATGTATAAAAAGAGGAAGCAAAAGTTTCTTTTTCTTTTTGCTCACTGTCTTGATGCGTGGGTTTTTTTTTACAGCATACGGAATAATGATACCATTTTTAAAGACCATTTGTTGTCTTTCAGTCATGATGCTTCTATCTCAGGCATATGGTATCTCAGGCATGTGCATAACTGCAGAGGCTAGATCCTCTTTCATGTTAAAAAGGAAACTAGAATAATACTCCTGAAATCCATATTTTAGTTTGTTTTTTTCACAGATGTAACTGAAACGAAATTTTACCCCTTGCTCTCTTTTTCAGTATGATGTATACTGCCTGGATTGGCATTTTTTAAACTGCATTAATTTTTCTGGTAGGGTTTAAAAGTGCCAAGTGCCTGGAAGAAGACCTACACTACTGTGTCTGCCCCACTGAACAAGATCCCTCTGTACATCCGTGGAGGGTACATTCTGCCACAGCAGGCACCAGCCACAACCACTACTGAGAGGTAACGTCACCTGTGTTTGTCACCAAGCAGACCCACAGACAGGGTGTGGGTCAGACCCACAGACGGTCAAAAGAGGAATCGAAAGCAAGTACAGAAGAGAGATATCTGCAGCTCCCAGCTGCCATCCCAAGTGATAAGTACAGTATTTGCTCCATTTCATTAGGAGAAATCACCTCAGAGATGACCCACGTCAGTGTTAGCACAGCTGACGCCTACTCCTGGCTCTACGATTAATGCTCAGAAAAGCTCTTGCACCTCTTACTGACACATTGACCTGCTGTCAATCATTCAGAGTAAATGTATGCAAGGGGAAAAGCAAAATTCTTCTTGGGTGAATTTATCAAATGCTGTAGACAAAGCGGAGAAGCTCAAATCTTTCTTCAGGAAAAATATTTCCCCATGCCAATGGATAATATTCTGGTCTCAAGTGTGAACCATGCTCAGAAGCTAATCTGAGTAGGAAAGAGAGGGGACAGCACTGTGCAGCAGCCATAGTAAGGTAGTACTGGTTACCAGCTTATTCCCAGACCATCCAGTTATTCTACATTAAGGTTACAAAAGAAGGGGGGAGCTTGTCCACATGAGCATTCAAAACACGGGAAATCTAAATGTCAGCAGGACAAGCTAACGCAAAGATTTTGCCATCACTTTTGGGAGTCCTTTTGGTGAGCACTGTTGTCATTCTTCTGTTGTGACCTTCTTTGTAACCTTAAAAGGGGAGTTGTGGTCAGAAGTGTTTGTTAAGCTGCTTGGAAGGGACAGTGCCCACAGCTTTGTTCTGACACTTCTTAACACGTTTGTCAACAGCCGCCTGAACCCATTTGGACTCATTATTGCCGTGGATGAAGAAGGACAAGCCTCTGGATCTCTCTTCTGGGATGATGGTGATTCCATTGGTAAGCCTGGTCCCCTGGTGTGAAGCATACAGTACCTGCATTCAGGGCTCTCCTCAGGCCACCTTTCAGCAGCATAATGGCACTGGCTCCTTCTAGAAATAGCTGGAGAACTGGCCCCAGAATGAGCAGTAGAAGGTTGAACCTTAGTCAGCCAGGTACTCCCTGGCAGCCAGGAAGGCCACCTGTGTCCTGGGGCCATCAGGCATAGCATTGCCTGCTGGGCTGGGCAGGGATTGTCCTGCTCTGCTCTGCGCTGGAGCAGCCTCATCTGGAGTGCTGGGGGCAGTTTTGGGCACTTCAACGTAGAAAAGGACTATTAGAGAGCATCTAAAGGACGGCAGCAAAGATGGTGTAGGACCTTGAGGAGAAGCTGTGTGAGGAGCAGCTGAGGTCACTTGGTCTGTTCAGCCTGGAGGAGACTGAGGGGAGACCTCACTGCAGTTACAACTTCCTCATGAGGGAAAGAGGGGGGGCAGACACTGATCTCCTCTCTGTGGTGAGCAGTGACAGGACCCAGGGGAGTGGCCTGAAGCTCTGTCAGGGGAGGTTGATGTTGGATATTAGAAAAAGTTTCTTCCCCTAGAGGGTGGCTGGGCACTGCAACAGGCTCCCCAGAGAAGCAGTCACAGCACCAACCTGACAGAGTTCTAGAAATGTTTGGGTTATGCTTTCAGGAAAATTGTGTGACTTTTGCAGATGGTGTTGTGCAGGGCCAGGAGTTGAATTTGATCATCCTTGAGGATCCTTTCTAAGTCATCTTCCTCTGTGATTCTGTGAAGGTGAAAAGCTGATTCTCCTGAGAACAACCTAAGACTAGAAGAAGAGATTAAATAGCCCACAAATCCTCTTAGCCTGACCTTAGCTGCTTGCTACTGTAATGTGAACTGCTTATGGATTTTGCTGCCTGTTTTGATATCAATCCTCCTTGCTTTGTATTTTGACAGATACTATTGAAAAAGAGAACTACTTCTTGGCTAAATACACATTCAGCAATGTAAGTGCAAAAATACAAGATACCTACTTAGATGGAGGTAGCTGTAATTTAGTGTAACCATAGTAAGGTTCTGATGTTTATCTTCTAGCTCAGTCTATAAACCAAGTAAGCTACCTAATGCTTTCATTTACAGCTAGCTACAAAATAGTCCAATTATGATCCTGCAGTTGTATGTCTGATTCATTAAGTATCATAGTGACACATGTTATTAATGTCCCTGCTGTAATACAAATCTGAAAAAACCCGTATTTTCAACATTTTGTTTCCCTAGTTGCAACTTCTGGGGGCAAGGGGCCTTTCTCTTGTGTTCCACCTAGTGACTTTCAGTCTGATGGGTGGGAGAAAGCTCGATTCCTCTCTTCAGAATATTCCAGCAACCTTTTAACTTCGATCACGTAATGTTTTTGTTTTGTGGTGCAGAGAGTTATGTAGTCTCAATTCTGTAGGGTGCATTTCCTTGTCTGACAGCACAGACACTGCCCCCATGGTGGGTGTCCTGTGGAGAGATCCAGCATGCTTCTGGCAACCCACTGGGCTGATCAGATGCTCTGTACAGCACAGGAACAGATTAGCTCAGGGTCAGTGCACTGATGCCTTTCACACAGTCCTCAGTTCTGTGCAGACATGTCCTGAGAAACACCTGTAGAAAAGCCTAACAGTCAAGGATTCAAATGAGTAAAATACTGTAAAATGTGTCTACTATAAGCTCATTAAGTATATGAATGTAAGTTGTAGGAGTTATTGTAAAATAACATTACCCTGCTTCAATAACCTGTCTCTGCAGATCTTATTTCATCTGCAATTCTAGCATTTGGTAATTAATAGCATATTGTATATAGACTATGGCATGGTTAGGTCCCCAGCCTCCTGAACATGAGCCAGCATGTGCCCAAGTGGCCAAGAAGGCCAAGGGCATCCAGGCTTGTATCAGAAATATGCAGGACTGGGGCAATGACTGTACCTCTGTCCTTGTCACTGGTGAGGCCACACCTCAGAGCCTGTGTTCAGAGAAGGGCAGTGAAGCTGGTGGAGGATCTGGAGCTCAAGTCATATGAGGAGCAGCTGAGGGAGCTGGGGGTGTTTGGCCTGGAGTAAAGGAGCCTCAGGGGAGACCTTATTGCTATCCACAACTGCATGAAAGGAGGGTAAGCCGGATGGGGGTCAGTCCCTTCTTCCAAGTAATAAGTGATAGAACCAGAGGCCTGAGGTTACACCAGGAGAGGATTAGATTCAGTATTAGGAAAAATTTCTTCACTGAAAGGGTTATCAAGCCCTGGAACAAGCTGCTCAGAGAAGTGGTGAAGTCACCATCCCTGGAGGTATTTAAAAGATGTGTAGATGTGGCCCTTAGGGACCTGGTTTACTGGTGGATTTGGCAATGCTGAGTTAATAGTTGAACTTGATAACTTTAAAGATATTTTCCAGCCTAAATGATTGCATGATTTTCATGCCATGTATTCCTAAAAGTCCCAAAGTAATCCACAGAAGATAGTCAAAATGGTAAAATCATGTTAACCCCTATTGTGATATTACTCTTAGAAGGTCTGTCTTCCAGGAGCAAGAGGAATCAAGGGTAGGCCAATGGGCTTTACTAGGTAGCCTGGTATGTTCGTGAGATATTTTCCTGGAACTAACACCACATGGGTAGACTTCAAATTTTATTTTAATTTACTTTGTTCTTGATTTACCATGAAAAAGATATTCATTCTTTTTCAGAAAAAAAGGGTACTTTAACACCAAAAAGGAAGAAAAATCACTTTGGTTTTCTCTAGTCTGTGTATAGTAATTTATTGCAGTAAGGCTACAGAAAAACAATAGTCAGTTTTATATTAAATTTTGAACTGTGCAAATTAGATTGTTGTTTCTCTGGCACTTCCATTTCTCATTGCTCATATTTGACTTCTGCCTGTAAATCCATGACTGAGTTCCCTATCTGCATTCCAGTAATCTTCAATGTTGAGTTTTTATTATAAGTTTATAAAGAAAAGAGTCAATCTTAAATAGCAATTTGAAGTATGAGAAATGTGTGAAGGTCTTAGTATTTGTTGCACATTGCTATATTCTTAAAAAAATGTCGAAATATAATTTAATGACACCTAGTTTTAGGAGAACACTCAAGTTTTGTTCCCTGAGAGATTTGCTGCTATGGTCTGACATCACTGCATTTACTCTGAACCCAGCATGGGGTGTTGCAAAAGTAACAGCTACAGGATTAGACCCTTTAATTTATATTTTCATTTAAACAACTCAGAAGTGTAAAGAAGAATTCAAGATTAGGGCAGGCACTTAATTCTCAGAGAATAATTCAAGCTCTTGCTCTGTGGTGCTGTCTCACTGCAGTTAGCATTTTAATTCCCTTGACATAGCCCTTCCAGTATACATAGTGACTGAGTGACTTAAGTCAAAGTGCCCCCTTACATGGAGCCCACCAGGCTAGAAAAATACTTGATCCACCTGTATAAGACCCACTGTACTTCAGGGATGTGCAGGGAGGTCCTGATCCCCAGGGGTGGCAGACAAGGCAGGTATCTCAGCCTCTACCAGGTGGTCCACACTGTACTAAAGGGATGGCGATGGAAGAATTGTCCAATAAAATGGAAGCTTCTGAAAGGATGCATTAGGCACTAAGTGACTGGATAGCCTGAAAGGAAGTTTCTCCTAAAACTGCTGCAATATTCAGGGTGAAAATGCAGGGGGAAAAAGGTGAAGTTGATAGGATCAGAGCTACATGGTAAGAAGAAAACTCATTACTCTTTTTGCTCAGAGTACAGAAGCCCTGGCTCCTGCCATCAGATCAAGGGCTTCATGGTGCTTTGCATTTATGGGGTTTTGAGTGATATCCATAACTCCCTCAAACAAGAAGTCAAGACCTTCCTGGTCAATTAACCGTTAGATGGCTGGGAAGGAGCGGGTCACATCCATGCAGACCATCCTGTTGCTCTGTGCAGGGCAGGAAGTTGGACTCCATGATCCTTATGAGCTCTTTCCAAGTCAGCATATTCTAGGATTCTGTTTCCCTAAGACCTCCAGTACTAGACTTTGCTCAGGGAAAATGGTGTCTGCTGAATACTCCTGTCTTGGGCCTCTGAGCTTGAGAGCTGAGTTCAGCATTACACTGTGCTCCTGGGTCTGTGTGGCCACCTGAGCTGGCTGTCCTGAGACAGCAGTAAAACACCGTAGGGAGGTGCTCTCTCTAAACTGAGCTTCCCTCTGTGCTGGAGCTCTGCCAGAGGGAATAAGACACCACATGTAATAGGTACCCAAAAACTTCTCTGGTGGCTTTTGCAGGCCTCTCCCCATTTGTTAAATAATGGCCAACATTGCTTATTTAGGCAAGTTAAATCAGTGTGCTGGGGCTTAGCACTTATTTTTAGTGTGGATGCCTGAAATAAGCAGTCTAAGCACAGCCCTAAGTTACATATACTGTGATCTAGCTCCTGCTCCCCTCCTACAATGCACTACTGAAATAACATAAGCTAATTTATGCAAAGGTTCCATCATGGATTTCTCCTTGGCATATTTTTAAAAAGTCATGATTGCATAGCCATCCATCATTTCCTGAGCAGTGTAATTCATCTTTTATTTCCTCAACAACTTTGATCACAAAACAAATGTGATGATTCCTCTTCATTGCATGCATGGGAAATTTCTGTCTCTGGTGATCCAAATAAATTAGCTTAATGACTTTGTATGTCCTCTTGGTACACCCCTAAATATTGGGATGTGTAGTAAATAAAAAGTACAGCAAACAAAACTCTGTGGACATACAATGTTCCTTTAGTCTCCTTAAAGCTGGGACATATATA
Source organism: Chloebia gouldiae (assembly GCA_003676055.1). Lineage (NCBI taxonomy): Eukaryota > Metazoa > Chordata > Aves > Passeriformes > Passeridae > Chloebia > Chloebia gouldiae. The sequence goes on from QUSF01000301.1 coordinate 76,795, forward strand.
ACAGGGATTTCTAGCAGGAGATGTGGTACATAAAATAGGGGCAGCACATCTAGCAGCTGCTGTTTGTGGAAGATACTAGTGGTTTAAAGCAGCTAGTTTTGGATGTTAATTAAATCTGTCTTAAGGTCACTAATTGAATCTCTGTATCTGGATTTTGGCTTTGCATATGCCACTGTAGTCTGCAATGGGTACAAGAACTAAATTTACATTGATTGAAAGTAGAAAAACACATCTTCTTGGACATGCTTTTCTATTCATAATCCAATTAATGCTGTAAATGTGATTTACGTTCTTAGTTTATAATCACACATGAAATCTTTCTTATATACAAATTAATATGACTGTTGTTTTTTCCTTTATGACTTCCTTTATGACTTCAATATCTACATTGGAAGACATTGTGTTTGTTCAATGACAAGGATGAAATCTTGTAAATGTGCAGCAAGTCACCTCTAAAGAGCTGTCATGGTCCTAAAGTTTTCTCTGTGGATTTTTCCAGGGAAGCCTGAAGACAGAAATAGTTAAAAATGGCTACCCTGGAGCTGGCACTCTGAAGTACAACAAAATTACCATTCTTGGCCTGAAACTGAGACCTCAAGCTGTGTCGCTGAATGGAAGATCCATCCCTGGAGATGCTGTGTCTTATGAGATCAGTGGGGTAAGACCTGACCTGAGAGTTTCAGAAAAAACTTAGGGAAAGAAGGGTGAAGAAGAGTGAAGAGAGATGAAGCCAGTGAAGGACAGGAACTGTTTCTCATCCACAATCCTTTACATTTTGAAGTATAACCAGATGCCCATTCTTGATACAACAGTCTGACATTTAGGAGAGGAAAAAAAAGGCAAAAGCAAAGCTCTTTTAGAAAACTTTCATCTTTGCTTATGCATATGCACTCTCTTTTACTTAATGTCTGCCACTTACACAAATTTTTAAACTACTGAAATACTGGAAAGAAGATACAGGTCCATGAGCTGAGAGCACAGTTAGCAATTTTATGGGCGTTCTTTTCATTCTGATAAAATGAGAAAACTTGTCAAAGTTTTTTATCTGCTGCTGAAAAGAAGTGTTGTGGATTTTTTTCTCACAATGGTGTCCAAAAATTATTCCCGTGTCATTGGCTCTAAGGAGCATCTCCCTATCTTCCAAAGAGGTATAATTTTAACATGTTAAAGTGCCAAGCTTCAGCGTTCCAGAACAAAATGCATGACTTGCTTGTGCAGTGCTCCTCTGGCCCCAGTGTGAGGACATTCCAGAGGGGATGGACTGAAAACCCCTGATAAACCCTAAGCAGCAACAGCCTCTGTCGTCCCAATTTTCTTTTGCATAGGAGTATAGACAAAAGAGCAAAACCTTTTGCTTTCTTTTCTCTTGCCACTTGTTCCATATCTGTCACCACCAAGCTGAAGTGGTCATTCACACTCTGTATGAGATGTGTACTCGCATCTCAGCACTGGTTGCATCTAGAGAACTCCTGGTGTTAACACTGCAAAATGTCACTAAATCATCATGCAGTGGAAGATAACTGAGGCAACAAGTAGGGGATGTCACACCTTATGTTACCCCTCCCACTTGGCTTAGTGACTAAGTTTCATTTGTAACCAAAGAGTGATCCCCATTATACATACCTGGCACTACCATTTATTTTATTGAAGGATTCTGTAAAGGAAGAAATTTGCTGAGAATAAATTTCTGCCTTGGAGAATTGTAAAAATCCCACTTTCAGAGACAATGTCATAAATAAACATAATCAGTACTGCCTCAAGGGAAGAAATTGTTTAACAGCCTCTAAGCAAGCTCAAAGCAACATAAATGTGGCCGGGCAAAGAAAGCATTCCATTGAGATGTGCTTGAAGGTACCAATTACAAAAATCCAGAAGATAACTGCAGACTAACAGCCTCACGTACAAAGACGATTTTAAAGATTAATAAGCTTGTCTCATATAATTTAAAATTTGATTTAAGAGCAAAGTATCATCTTGGTGACTTAAGATCTACTTCAAATGTTGCAGGAAAAAGCCCACCAAGCTGATGTTGTGGGGATCTAAAACTACAAAAGTTAAATTTTCTATACCAGATAAATATATTCCTCTCAAAATTCTGAGAGAGTCAAACCTCTCCCACCATCCCTGTACAGATGTTACAAAGTCACTACCTATATTCCTTTCATGTTTGACCCTCTCATAAAAAATAACTAAAATAAAAAAGAGTAATAGCAGCAGCTTTGGTTTTGATCTTGAAAACTTATTCATGTAATTAAAAAAATAAAATGCCAAGGGCAAATTTGCCACTTTCTTACAGGCTTAGTGAGTTTACATTTTGTATAATAGTTTTATAAGCAGAGACCCCTCTGTTTAAAGGGCTGCAGTAAAAAGTAACTTCTACCATATTGGTTTTGGTTTCCAGAAAGCAAATTTACCTAATAGCAGTGCTGAAGTGCTTATTGAGCCATATTTATTTGTATATAAATAGAAACAGGTTGCTTAGTAATAAGCCACTTCTTTCATTCTGATTCATGCAGCACTACCCTGATCTGACATTTGAAATATCACAGAATCTTCCTATTATTAGGAGTCTGTTATCTATTTTTTTCCTCTGGAGTCTCATGCCCTAAGGAATTGTACAGTGACTGCAGCAGGGGTGTTGGAAGGGTACATCTGTTGGCCAGGCTTGTGCTGACAGTGGGCATAGGGAAGGGTCTTTTTATCACACTTGCATGCTCTGCTGGGAAGTGCAGAGGTTCCCAGCATCCACAACTCCCAGTGTCCATGCAGGATTGCAGTTGGGAGTAGCCTCTCTGGCTGCCTGGCAATTTTCAGGTTGGTGTTTGGATGGTTTTGCAGTACTTTTTGTCTGGATTTTTCCCTATATTTGAAGAAAAGGCAAATTATTCAAGAAGTGAAATTCCAGCTCCTTAAGCAGTGGCACAGAGCGGTTTCTGATGAAAGATGAGAATATTAGATACCTTGAAGAAGTGATTTAAGTAAGCACAGACTGTTAATGTTCACATGAATTTGTGAGCTAGCAAAGAGGTGTGAATGGATATTGGGCATTTTAAGAGATTATTAATTCTGAAACCTAATGATAAAACTGGTGAAGTACTGAAAATGGAAATTATGTGAGTAGCCCGAAAAATGTAAAATTTAACACTGAACAGGAAGAGAGTAGGACAGATATTGTATTTACAATTTAATATTTGATTCATTAATTAATTAATTTTAAACCATTCCTGAATTTCTAAAAGGGATGTTGGATTGGATACAGCAGTAGGAAGATGCATACTTCCATCAAGTTAGTCTCACCTACCAGATATGGTAAAGAAAGCATGAAGGTCTAAACACTAGTTTCACTTCTTAACCTCTGTTTTGAACTGGTTTGTTGGTTTTTTTAACATTAACATAATTCATTATTTTGTGTCTCTTTTTTCCACAGAAGCTGGTTTTGCGGATTTCTGCTCCACTTACTCAGGAACTCAACATTAAGTTATACTAGAATGGTCAGAACACACTGACTTAATTTAGCATCCTTAG
>QUSF01000302.1:57980-71963 GCA_003676055.1 Chloebia gouldiae
ATTGATCCTCCCACCCTGCCCCACAGATCTCCCGCTCTAACCCAGCCCTGCCCCACACACCCCCCACCCTGCTCCACACACCTCCCCCTCAGCCCCAGCACAGCACCGGCTCTGCCCCAGCGCCTCCATCCCGAATTCCCAAATTCCCGAATTCCGGGCAGGAACGGGCAGCGCCCGGCCGGGCACGGGCACCTGTTGGCACCTCCTGAAGGCGAAAGGTCAGCCCGGAGCGCTCCGGGGAACGTTCCCCTCCCACCCCCGGAATTCCGAGCGCGGAGCCGGAACGACCCCCGGAGCCCCGAGCGGGCACCCGGAGAGAGCAAATCCCCGGGGAAACCCCGAGGAACGGAGGGTTCCAGGCTGGGATCTGCTGCCAGATCCTGGGAATTCGGGCGGGCAGCGCTGCCCCGGCAGCGGGAGTTCGGGCAGAGCAGCTCCCGGTCTGGTCTGGGCGTTAAAAACCCCCGGGAATGCTCGGAGCGGATTTACCGGGAAACCGCGAGAGAGACCCAGGGATAAACGGGGATCCCTCCCAGTCCCGGCACAGCCACGGGACAGATCCATGGAAAAACCGAATTCCAATTAAATTATCCCAATTCCAGTGGAAACTATCCCGATTAACTCAGATTCCCTACTTTCCCAGTCCTAAACATCCCAGCTCCTGGCCCGGATGCTCATCCAGGATAGTCCAGAATACCCCCGAATATTTGGGCTTTAAATCCCACCGCATTCCCACCTCATTTCATGGGGGGATTCCAGGAGGAGGATGATCCATCAAAAGTGTAGGAATATTAATCCCCCAGTCCTTCCCACCCCTCAATTCCAGTGGAAATGTTCCCAATTCTGGTGGAAGTGTTCCTAGTTCCACGGGAAATGATCCCAATTTACGTCAGATTCCCTGAGTGTCCCGGCTCCTAGCCTGGATATCCATCCAGGATATTCCTCAACACAATCCCAGAAATATTTGGGCTGGAAGGGCTTTAAATCCCATCCCACTGCCCGTTTTTCCATGGGGGAATGGCAGCATGGAGATGATCCCTGTAAATCCCAGGGACTCCATCGCCACAGAGGGAAGCCGGGGCTGGAAAAGGAAAGCCCGAGAGGGATGGAAAGAAGGAACATCCACCTGAGCTCTGCTGCTGCTCGCTAATTGCTTGTGGCTTCCAGAATCTGGGGCAGCAGTTTGGGCTGGAAAATGAATATTTAGCTGGGTGTTAATAAACGATGCAAACCCCGCGTGGGCGGGGACCGCTCCTGACGCGCTCCGGAGCGGCCCGGGGAAACAAAACCAGCTCCGAGCTCCCTTCAGCAGCCACTGCTCCCCAGCTTCCCTTTGAAAATAAGCAGGGAACAAAAAAGGAGAGTTCTGCTCTTGCCTCAGGGCCGGGAAAGCGGCAGCAGGCAGGGATTTTCCCTAGAAAGCAGGAGAGAGTGAAATGCACCCCAGGGATGCGGCCAGGTCCCAAAACGCCGCAAGTCCGCCTTAGGGATCCCAGGCTGGGGTCAGGGGGGTGAGGAGGGACCGGGAGCTGGGGACAGCTGGGGGAGCTCCTTGCCCAGGGCTGGGGCCAGCTGCCCTCCCTCCCTTGCTGTCCATCCCTCGCTGTCCATCTTTGTCCATCCCTGACCTCCCACCGTGTCCATCCCTCCCTCCATGTCCATCTCTGTCCATCCCTCCCTGTTCATCCATCCCTGTCCAGCCCTCCTTGTCCATCTCTCCCTGTCCATCCCTGTCCCTCCCTCCCTGTCCATCTCTGTCCATCCCTGTCCATCCATCCCTGTCCATCCATCCCTGTCCATCCCACCCTGTCCATCTCTGTCCATCCCTCCTTGTCCACCCCTCCGTGTCCCCCGCTGTCCCCCGCTGTCCCCCCTGTCCCTCCCTCCCCCGGATCACTTTCCGAGCTCTCACAGGTCCAGCCCAGCCGCCCCCTCGCTCCCATTGCCATCCCAGCCCCGTGAGCCCCGCGGGGAGGAGGAGGGCGGCCGGGCCAGGGGAAGGAGCAGCAGCGGCCGCGAGGACTCGGCGGGGCAGCTCCCGGGGCAGCTCCCGGGGCCGGTGCCGGTGCCCATGGCCGGGGAGATGCCGGGCGAGCCCCGCACGCTGCGGCTGCAGCACGGGAACCGCATCGAGGCCCTGTGCGTGCTGGGCAGCCACATCCGCGCCGACGTCTTCGGGTGAGAGGGACCCAAAAACTTCCCTTTCTCCTCCTCCTCCTCTTCCACCTTCCCCCCTGCTTTTCCTTCTGCAACTCCCTGCTCCTCATTTCTCCTCCTGCTTTCCCAAACCCCACAGCAGCTGGGTAGCCACGTCCACGCCGATGTCCATGGGTGAGAGGGACCCCCACAAAACCTCCTTTCCTCCTCCTCCTCCACCTTTCTGCTCACCTTTCAACCCTGTTTTGCCCTCTGGGAATCCCCGTTCCTCGTTTTTCCTTCTGCAAATCCCTGCTCCTCATTTTCTTTCCTACAAATCCCTGCTCCTCCTTTTTCCTTCTGTTTTCCCAAACCCCACAGCTTTTGGGCAGCCACATCCATGCTGATGTTCATAGGTGAGAGGGACCCCTAAAATTTCCTTTCCTCCTCCACCTTCCTCCTTGTTTTCCCTCTGTTTATCCCTCTGGGAATCCCTGCTCCTCCTTTTTCCTCCTGCTTTCCCAAATGCCACAGCAGCTGGGCAGCTACACTGATGTCCACAGATGAGTGAGACCCCCCCCAAAACTTCCTTTCCTCCTCCACCTTCACCTTCCTCCTCACCTTTCCCTCCTATTTATCCCTCTGGGAATCCCCGCCCTTTGTTTTTCCCTCTGCCTTCCCAAACCCCAAAGCCCTGACACCATTTTGATGCAATTTGTGGGCAAAACCCTCCCGGGCTTTGCGGAGCTGCACGAATCCCTGGAAAGCTTTGAACATCCCTGTATTCACCCCAGCCCACAGCGGCTCTGACCCGCTGGGCTCAGCAGGTCCAGGGGCACCTCGGGGAGGTGAGGAGAGCAGAGGGACGAGCAGGAGCCCGGGGAGGGACTGCAAAATAATAGAAGAACACAAAATCTCTTGACCAAAACCTTGGGAAAGTGGGAAATCCCCACAGCACCAACCCCGCTTCCCTAAAACAAACCCAACACTGAACTTTGGGGTAATCGTTCCCCCTAAGGGAAAAAGAAGGTGAAAAGCTCATTCCAGGCTGGATTCTGGTCGGTGCTGCTGTTGCAAATCCCAGCCTTGATATTCAAGCCAAGCAGCGCCGTTCCAGCTCCCCTGGCACCTCTCCAGGCCAAATCCCTTCCCAGCGGGATCCCCAGATCCAAGGAACCAGGAAACCAAACCAGTTTTTCCATGCATAATTAAAAGCAATTGAAGGATTTAAGGAACACCCAGGCGGGCGCAAAGGAGCGCTCAGATTTCCTCCCCCCTCGCCAAGGGTGTGGGTTTGGTGGGACCGGCGGCATCCGAGAAACCTGATCAACGCAAGGTCTCGGGTGTCGGGGCAAAGAACCCATAAATAATAACCTGGAAAGGCAGGGAATTTCAGGAAAAGGAGCCAGGAGAGGGGAAGAGCAAGGGCACATTGGACTGGGAGCAGGGCAGCACTGACAGCTTTGAGACTGGATAAAATCCCCCCAAAAGGGAGAGTTTCCCATGGAAAACCCCTTCAGGGGGATGGCCACAGTGTTTTGAGGAGTTTATAAACTGTGCTGGAAAATAAACAGGGATTTCTCCAGGGAAGTGCAAGCCTGGGTTATTTGGGATTATTATAAATCCTTACCCACAGCGATGGCTGCAAACACTCATGGGGCTAAGATGGGCCTAAACCCGGGGTAATTCCAGTTCCCAGGCAGGAGCAGGGCAGGAAGGTGCCAGCGGTCAGCGTGCAGACGCTGGCGTGCCCAGCCTTGGCCGTGCTCAGGGCAGTGGAATGAATCCCGGTGGGAACACCACGCTGGCCCTGCACGTCCTTGAGAATTCCGGGTGTTTCTGGCAGGGCGGCCCCCGCTGGGGCCGTGGCCTTTGGCGTGAAGCACACGGAGGGGGTCAGCGTGGATGTGCTGTTCCGCGGCCGCGCCGAGCCCGAGGCCGTGTCCGGCGCTGGCACACGGTGGCCGCTGGACGAGGGGACGGTGCTGAGGTTCAGCATGAGCCGCGCCAGCTCCGAGGTCAACGACAACAAGGTGAGGAGCAGGACCTCGGGAGTGGGACCTCCATGGAGGGAGAATGTCCTGCCCCAACGTGGGGTTTGGGGTTTGCAGGTCACCGTCAGCTTCTACGCAGAGGGAGGGAAGCCCATCAACCAAGCCGGGGTGTTCCTCACTGGCGTTGGTGAGTCCAGAGCTCCTGGAGTCCATCCCTGTCCCCTCGTGCCTGGAGCAGGGGCAGGGATGGGGACAGCAGACCCAGTGCTGGCTCTGGGGGTTTGGCACCCGATCCCCTCGCTGTGCCAGGGGGTGAGGCGGCTCTGTCCCTGCAGGAATCTCCCTGGATGTGGACGCAGATCGGGATGGAGTGGTGGAAAAGAACAGCCCCAACAAGGTACCCAGCCTCCCCCACCCGTGGAAAATCCACGTGCTCGGTGAGCCCTGAGCCTGCTGAACCCCAGGGGTGCTTTAGGCGAGCTGGGCCTGGGGACCAGAGGGACACGGGGCCATCCTGCTGGTCAGCTGTGACAAGGAGTTCCCCTTCGTCCCGCCCTCCGACTGCGACAGCGAGCCGCTGTTCAGCAGGGAAGGTAACGGCTCCCCAAATCCCCTGTCCCCAAAATCCCCGTCATCCCCTCTCTGTGACCTTTCCTGAGAGGGACCCAGCGCAGGACCCAGCTGCTCCCCACCAGCTGCTGAGCAAGATCCCCACGTGGGAATTTCTGTGGAATTAATGCTGTGCCAACCCACTGGAGCCAGGCAGGGCACAGTCGCCGGCCTGGGGAAGGGCTGAGGTTCCAGGGCTGGCACAGCGTGGGCCGGGGATGCTCCACGCAGGTGAGAGGAGCGCAGGGTGAGGCGCGAGGCCGACAGCCAGGAATCCACCCACCCATTCCTGGAAAACCCAACCCACGCGGAGCCAGGCTCGGCAACGCTCCGAGGTCACGGCCCGGCCGTGCCAGGGCGGGCAGGAAGGGATGGGTAAAGGGCATCTGGGTCACAGCCCACGAGGCACCAGCTCTGGTTTGCCAGGGTGCCCATGCTGGTGGAGAGGGAGGAGCGGGGGTCTTGGGAAGGAGATCCAAACCCCGGGAGGGAACCACACCTGATTGGTTTCATTTGCCCTCAGATTTGCAGGATATGGCTCAGATGGTGCTGAGGACAGAGGGGCCCCAGCGCCTGCCCCGGGGCTATGAAATCATCCTCTCCATTTCTGTCAGTGATGCTGACAAAGTTGGGGTCTTCCATGTGCAGAGTAAGGCCTTCCTCACCCCCTGCTCTGCCTCTTCCTCCTGCCTCTTCCTGCTCTTCCCCTTCCTTCTCTCCCCCTTCCTTTTCTGCCCCTTCCTTCTCTTCCTGTTCTTCCTTCGCCCCTTCCTTTTCTGCCCCATCTTCCTTTTCTCATTTTCTCCTTTCTCCTTTTCTCCTCTTCCTCTCTTCCTCTTCCTTTCTTTCCTCCTCTTCCTCTCCTCCTTTTTCCCTCCTTCCTCTCCCCCCTTCCTCTTCCTCCCTGATGATTTTGAGGTCCCCAAAAGCCCTTTCCTTCCCATCTCTGATTGTCCTCTCCATGCTCCTCAGACCATGCCCCCAGTGCTCCTTCCCCATTCCCCCCATTTCCCCCCATTTCCCCCCATGTTTCTCCCCCATTTCCCCCCATTTCTCCCCCATTTTCACCCCATTTTTCCCCGATTTCCCCCCATTTTTCCTTCTTTTCCATCCTGTGGAAAACTCTGAGGATGGACAAGCAGAGGGAGGGGGACACAAAGCCATGCAGCAAAGGGGTAGCAGCCCTGTGTGGTTTTAAGAAAAGGAGGATTTAAATACAAATAATGGTTGTTTTTTTTTGCTTCCTGAGAACCGAAATCCTCAGCTGCAGGAACTGGGAAGTGAAAATGGTGACAGAGAATGCTTTCACCAAGAGAATGGTGAATGCTTTTGGCTCATTTTCCTCCCGCTGGGTGAGTTCAGCTCCATCTCCCGGCTCCAGGAGAGCCCAGGGATGTGAGGTTATCCCTGCCCAGGCAGCTCCAGCTGCTGGCTCTGTTTTGGGGTAAAAAGGGGGAGAATAAATCTCAGGAAGTGTTGGGACACAGAGCCCACTGCTGCCAACTTCATGTGGTTTGGGTTTCTTTCTTTTTTCCTCTGTTTTTAAATTATTTATCTTTCTGGTTCCTGCTTCCCCAGTGTTTCTTACTCCTGGTGGGTTAAACAAAGAGGAGGTAAAGAGATGAATTGGGGTGGTTTTTCAGAAAACTGAACAATTTCTATTAAAAATAAGGATAAATAGAGAGAAAAATCGATATGTTTTCAGAAAATGGAATAATTCCATTTTCCATTCCACCCCAGCTGCCAGCAGGGCTGGGGTGTTAAACTGGGGGTCACTCAGCTGCTTTCTCCGTGCTGGCAGCACACTCCAGAGAACACCCCCTCCTCATTCCTCACTGTGGCACCAGGATTTATTTTCTGGGAATGAAATCCCTCACCCAGCCAGGAATGTGCCGTGGAGGAGCTCGGGCTCGTCCCTCTGTGCAGGGGGAGCTTGGGACATTGTCCTCCTGTGGAGGAGCAGAAACTCCATGAAAACACTTCCCAAGGCTGCTCCAGACGAGGAAAGGCTGAGACATTTCCCCTCATCCTTCTCGTCCATGACAAAATTCCAAGCCCCTCAACTCCTGCTTCAAGGTGCCTGTCACAGCTGGATCTCCTCAGATCTGGGGGATCTGATCCCGGCCATCCCCCAGAAATGCACCCCAAAAACACAAGGGGAGCCTCAGGGAAAAGCTGTTCTCCCTCTCCCCCAGCGTCTCCAATCAGCCTCAGTTTAAAAAGGGAACTTCTGCGGGGAAGCATGCCCAGGTTTCCCTGCTCACTTTTCAACCTGTATATTTGGGTTATCCCCATGGAAACCCAGCCCTCTTTCCCTGGGCACAGTGGGAGCATGGGAGCTCCTTGCCAGAGGAAACAGGCGAGAATATCCCGAGAAGAGAGGAGGGAATCCCAAGGAAACAGGCGCAAATCCTGAAGAAAGAGGGAGGAATCCCGAGGAAACAGGCGAGAATATCCCGATGAAAGAGGCGGGAATCCTGAGGAAAGAGGCAGGAATCCTGAGGAAACAGGCAGGAATCCTGAGGAAACAACTATTAGAAAACGTCAAACAGATTCCCTCAACAAAACAATCAAACAATTTGTTACTAAGGTTCTCGGGTTCTTTGCCAGGGTCTCAAGTCATTTGGGGCAGCCAGAGGGATGTTCTGGACTCTGACAAGGAAACAGGCGGGAATGCCAAGGAAACAGGTGGGAATCCCGAGGAAACAGGCAGGAATCCCGATAAACAGGGCTTCCCCGTTTTCCCGTTCCCGGCAGATCCGTTCTTCGGGCAGCGCTACGTGCAGGTGCTGGGCCACAGGAAGCTTTTCCACGCCGTGCCCTACCCCGGTGGGGCTGCCGAGCTCCACTTCTTCGTGGAGGGGCTGCGCTTCCCCGATGAGACTTTCTCCGGGCTGGTGTCCATCCACGTCAGCCTCCTGGAGCCACTGGCCGAGGTCAGGAACGCCCAGGAATTCCAGGAACTGCTATGAACAGGGAGATGGGAGGCTGCACCCAGCAGATCGGGATGGTGCCAGAATGGAGAGCGATCCCATTACCTGATCCCAAAAATGGCCTCAGGGGAAGGTGTTTGGGGGGAGTGGTGTGGGGAACGTCCCTGATTTCTGCTTGGCTCCCTCAGGGCATCCCCCACTCGCCGATCTTCACGGACACCGTGGTGTTCCGGGTGGCACCGTGGATCATGACCCCCAACACCCTGGCCCCGGTGAACCTCTTGGTGTGCAGGTGCGGGTGGTGCTTCCCCAGCCCTGCCAGCCCTGGGACTGGGCTGGGAACAGGGAATTTCCATCCTTTCCATCCTCTCCTTCCTTTCCATCCTTTCCTCCAGCATGAAGGACAACTACCTGTTCACCAAGGAGATCCAGAGCCTGGTGGCCAAGGCCGGCTGCAAGCTGAAGGTTTGCTTCGGCTACATCAACCGCGGGGACCGCTGGATGCAGGTAGGGGGGCTCCAAAAACTGGGAAAACACTTCCCTGCCAGTGCCCCAGGCTGGATTTCCTCCCTTCCTCAGGATGAGATTGAGCTTGGCTACACCCAGGCTCCCCACAAGAGCTTCCCGGTGGTGCTGGACTCCCCTCGGGAGAGAGGGATGGAGCAACTCCCCATCAAGGAGCTGCTGGTGAGAGAAGGTTCCAAGTCACGCCCAGCCCATGTTCCCATTTTCCAAATCCTCCTTGCCCTCGGCTCCGTGCATGGAATTATTGCCTGGGAAATGAGAGCAGAGCAACTCCGCATGGAGATTCCCTCCCACCCAGCTCCAGCCTCACCCCCTCATCCCTCATCCAGCCTCACCCAATCCCAGCCCTCCAGGAACCCTCCGGCCAGGAGGAAAGGTGGAGCTGGCGTCCCTGGGAGTGAAAGGAGACGAGCTCTGGGATGGGATTTCTGCCCCTTGAGCATCCCAGGATGGGAGGCTGCTTTTTCCTTTCCTCCTCTGTTCCTGGGAATATCTGGCAGCTTCCAAGTGGGAGAGGGAAGGGAAGCAGCAGAGGGTCAGTTTAGCTCCTCGGAGGAGAACGGGATGCAGCCAGCACCTGGAGCATCCCTATGGGCTCCTTGGCCGAGGAAAAGGGCAAGCCTGAGATGGGGTGTTTTGGGAAAGCCCAGCAAGGGAAAAAGCTGGATTGGGTGATTCCTTGGAAATTCCCCCATGAGAGAAGTGCAGGACACCCCAGGCAGCCACAGAGTCACTGTCCTCAACTCCCAGCTGGGCGCTGGAGCAGCGCCAGCCCCAGCAGGAATGGGACACAAGGACAAATCCCAGCTTTTGTCCCTTTGAGGAATGCTGAGGGCTTTGGGAGGGCTGAAATCCATCATTTCTCATGCCTGGCATGGGAACATCCAGTCCCGAATTCATCCAGCGAATCCGCCAGGCGGCTGTGCGGATCTGCCCTCTTTAGGAATTGCTCTGCCTCGTATTTAGGGCAGCAATCTCAAGCTTGGAGCTGCTAACGCATTATCCTCCAATTTCTGCTTTGAAGCCTGTCCTAATCCCCAGCCCGACCTTTCCAATCTCATTTTCCAACTAGGAATACTTAGCCCGACACCCCGGGCACGGGTCAAGCCCTGAGCCCCTGGAAGCCCATGCCAGGGAAAAAGGAGACGGGAGGGAATTATCCCCTCAAAATCAGTGTGGAACTGATAGGAGTTGGATGTGACCCGCAAACCTGGGATGAACCAGAGCCCTGACAGTTGAAACCAGGCGGGCTTCGTGGTTTTATTAAACTGAAATTAGTCAGGAGCAGGTGGTTGGTGCTCAGGCCCTCCCTCAGCACCCAGAGAAAAAAGGATCTGATCCCGGCCATCCCCCAGAAATGCACCCCAAAAACATACGGGGAACCTCAGGAAAAGCTGTGCTCCCTCTTCCCTAGCATCTCCAAACAACCTCGGGTTAAAAAGGGAATTTCTGTGGAGAAGCATGCCCAGGTCTCCCTGCTCATTTCCCGACCTGTATATTTGGGTTGTCCCCATGGAAACCCAGCCCTAATAAGTGACTGAGATTTAACTCAAACCTCTCGGACACCTGATCTCATCTGAGGGGCTGCTGTGCACTCCAAGCCTGCACAACTCCAACCAGAGAGCAGGAAAAGTGGGAATTTGGTCCCATCCCTGCTGGTTTTGCCCTGATTTTAACGCTTCCTCAAGCTATGGCACACAGAGCTGAGCGCTAATTACCCCTGCACACAGAACTCCTCCAATCCCAGATATGGTAAATTCTGGAAATCAGGCCTTAAGCAGGATTTAAGTGCCGTGCAGCCCTTGGGATGGCTCTTAGCCCAGAGCAGAGTCACCCTCAGGGGCTGGAGTTCACCTCCCTCCCAGAGCCAACCAGGAACTTGGCTCAGGGCTCTCTAATTAGCTTAATGTGGACACTTAAACCTTGGCTGGGGAGAACAGGGGAGATCTGGTCCTGCTTAATGTGAACACTTAAACCTTGGCTTAATGTGGATACTTACACCTTGGCTGTGGGGTAACGGGGAGATCTGGTCCTGCTTAATGTGGACACTTAAACTGTGGCTGGGAAGAGCAGAGGAGATCTGGTCCTGCTTATTGTGGGCATTTAAACCTTGGCTTAGTGTGGACACTGGAGCCTTGGCTGTGGGGTGAGAGGGGATCTGGCCCCAGCTCCAAGCCTGGGCTCTGCTCCCAGGTTGTCCTGACTATTCCTGCACCTCCATGACCCCGAGACCTTTCTCCTGTTCCCTTTCCTGTCCCCTCACCATCGCTGTCCTAGCCCACCCTGCAGGAGGATAACACCATGGCAGCAGTGGGGGCTCAGGGCATTTCCTCTTTCCCAGGGCCCCGATTTCGGCTACGTGCACAAGGAGCCCCTCTTCGAGGCCGTGGCCAGCCTGGACTCCTTTGGGAACGTGGAGGTCAGCCCGCCCGTGTCAGTGGCTGGCAAGGAGTATCCCTTGGGAAGGATCCTCATCGGCAGCAGCTTCCCTGCGTAAGAGAGGGGAGAACACAGATTTGGGAAAAGCATGGATTTGGGAGCAGAGCCTCAACAAGCACCCTGAAATACCACCAAAATCAGGGTAATTCAGTCAATCAGACACTGCTTGGGCAGTTCCTCCACCTCAGCTCCACCACCTCAGAAGCAATTTATATCTGAGGGTCCAGACAGATGTTGATGGGAATTTTCCCCCAATCCGAGTGTCCAGGCAGTTGTTGATGGGAATATCCCACCAATCTGAGTGTCCAGGCAGATGCTGATGGGAATTTTCCCCCAGTCCGAGTGTCCAGGCAGATGTTGATGGGAATTTTTCCCCAATCCGAGTGTCCAGGCAGTTGTTGATGGGAATATCCCAACAATCTGAGTGTCCAGGCAGATGCTGATGGGAATTCTCCCCCAGATCTACGGGCCGCAGGATGACCAGGCTGGTGCGGGATTTCCTCTACGCCCAGCGCGTCCAGGCCCCTGTGGAGCTCTACTCCGACTGGCTGGCCATGGGCAACATCAACGAGTTTGTCACCTTTGTCCCCTCCTCTGACAAAAAGGTACCCCCAGACCCCTCGTGTTGCCCAGGGTTCCTCCTCCAGGACACCGATCCCACCGGAGCTCGTTCCTTTGGCACTCCCAGACAGTGTTTGCTTGGGTTTCATTCCCCACCCCAAAATGAGGGATCTGAGCACAAAAAAAAAGGGATTTGCTGAGCTATTAATGAACACAAATAGAAGGGAAAAAGTGCCTGCAAAGGTATCCAAGAAATTTCAGCCTTAAGATTCCTGGGGGGTTGCAGCGGCTCAGCATCTCCCAGAGGTTTGCAGAACATTTCTTTTCATGGTTCTGACATGGATTTTTCCCTCAGGGAAACCGAGCCTTGACCAGGATGGTTCAAAAAAACAAAAGGAATATTTATGCCCACATGTTTTCAGTTCATTTCTCTTCCCTCTGTCATGGCTTTCCCTGCTTCTGACATGGATTTTTCCCTCAGGGAAACCAAACCTTGACTGGCATGGCTCAAAAAGAAAGGCATATTTATGCCCACATGTTCTCAGATCATTTCTCTTCACTCTATCATGGCTTTGACTGCTTCTCACATAAATTTTTCTCTTGAGGAAATCGAGCCTTGACCCAGATGGCTCAAAAAAGGAATATTTAGGCCCACAAACCTCCATGTGTTAAGCGAAGCACTAGATAGCAGCAAAGACTCCCAATTTTAAGAGTTTCAGCTCGGGTTTTTGCAGAAGTGAGTCCCTGGGGTGCTGCAGGGCTGCAGCTGAGCCGGCCGTGTTCCCGCAGCGATTCCGGATGCTGCTGGCCAGCCCGGCCGCCTGCTACCGGCTCTTCCGCGAGAAGCAGAAGGAGGGCCAGGGAGAAGCCACCATGTTCAAAGGCAAGGGGACAGCGCTCGGTGGCACAGCCGGGGCCACGCGGGGACATTTCCCCGCTGGGTGTCCTTCAGCGGGATGCCTGCCCGCCGCCCCCGGCCTCCTCCGGCCCTATTTCGGGAAAGCGAGTGGGATGGGAGGGATAAGGGCCTCTGCGTGGAGGGGATGTTTGCTGCCAGGGATGGAGCCTCTGGAAATGCCAGCGGAGCCCCAGCACAGAGCAGGACAACTGGCAGCTCTCATGTCCCCCCAGATTAGCACCAGGTTTCCCTTTCATTGTGGTTTTGATCCATGGCAGGGTTGGGAGAAGGTCTCCGTATCTCCAAGGATATGGAGCTCCAGCATGGAGCAGGACAGCTGACTCACCTGTCCAGATTAGAACCGTGTTTTTTCCCATTCATTGTGGTTTTGATCCGTGGCGTGGCTGGGAGAATGTCTCTGTATCTCCAAGGGTTCCTCTGGCTGTCCCCAGACCAGGGGCGACCCCATGGAGGGGGACACTCTGGAGAAACCCAATGGATTCCTCATGGCAGGAAGATGGATGACAGGACTTTTCCAATGCTCTTTCCAACAGACAGATTTCCTTCCCTCAGCTTCCCAAGCTTTCACCCCAGCCTCAGGAAATTGGAATTTGGGGCTTTTGGGGCTTTTTTGGGGGCTTTTTGGGCTTTCTCCATCTCTTTACCCCACCTCAAACCAGGATCCTGCCAGTGCTGCTTCATTTTGAGGGCATTTTGTGTGTTTAGGGTACTCGGGGACAGACACCAAGCGCGTCACCATCAACAAGGTGCTCTCCAACGACGTCCTGGCGCAGCAGAACCAGTACGTGCAGGTAATCCCCACACTCGGGGTCACAGCCCCCATCTCTGGCGGGGACCACCCCGGCGTGGCACAAACCCCACAGGGAGCAGTGGGATTGGGGCCCCTCTCTGCTCTGCTCCATCCCCTGCAGCGCTGCATCGACTGGAACAGGGATATCCTCAAGAAGGAGCTGGGCTTGCTGGAGGAGGACATCATCGACCTGCCGGCTCTCTTCAAGCTGGATAAGCAGGGAAAAGCTGTTCCCTACTTCCCCAACACGGTAAGGGGTGGGGGGGGTTCCCATCCTGGGAGGTTCCCACCTTTGGGTCCTCCCCAAAAAACAGCTCAGTCAGCCAGGATGAGTCCCCAAAGTTTTCCTGGAAAAGAAAAATCAACACAAGTCTAACACAGCTTGGTGGCTTTGGGGTTTTGAGGCAAAACCATTTCAAAGCAGTGAAATTGCAAAGTGAGAGGCAAGTTTACCCCAAAGTTTTCCCAAAAACTAAACACAGCTGTCTCACAAAAGGAAATATATCCAGGCAGGTGTGGATTAACACAAGTCTAACACAGCTTTGGTGGCTTTGTGGTGCTTGCAGTGGGGTTTTTTAAAAAAGTGGTGAAATTGCAAGGGGAGTGTTTTAATGATAAAAAAGGGGGAATTCTGAGGGAGGGCAGCTGCAAAAAGAGGCGCTAAGGAGTGTGGAGGAAGGTGATGAGTGTCTGTTCTTTGGCTTCATCCATCCCAACAATACTGGTGTCACCCACCAGTCACCATGATCTGGGCATCCCCAAGTGTGTCATCCATTTTGATGCCAACATGCCCTTGGTGTCATCCCACAGGTCACCATGATCATCTTGGCCAGGGACCTGGGCATCCCTAAGCCCTTCAGTGTCACCCATTCTGATGGCACTGTCTCCTGGTGTCACCCTGCATGTCACCATGATCAATCTGGGCATCCCCAAGCCCTTTTATATCCTCTATTCTGATGCCACTGTCCCCATTGGTGTCACCCCTCAGGTCACGATGATCAATCTGGGCATCCCCAAGTCCTTGGGCATCCCCATTCTGATGCCACTGTCCCCTGGTGTCACCCCACAGGTCACCAT
>QUSF01000303.1:51135-65656 GCA_003676055.1 Chloebia gouldiae
CAGGGTGGATGTTCTCAGTTCTGTTCTGAGTTAGGAGCCCTTTAAACAAGGGTGGATTTTCTCAGTTCTGTTCTGAGTTAGGAACCCTTTATACCAGGGTGGATGTTCTGAGTTAGGAGCCCTTTAAACCGAGGTGGATGTTCTGACTTAGGAGCCCTTTAAACCAGGGTGGATGTTCTCAGTTCTGTTCTGAGTTAGGAGCCCTTTAAACCAGAGTGGATGTTCTCAGTTAGGAGCCCTTTAAACCGAGGTGGATGTTCTGACTTAGGAGCCCTTTAAACCAGGTGGGTGTGTTCAGCTGTGTGTTGTGGGAGCTGTGACAGTTTTTGAAGAGGGAAGGAACCACATCTGGAAGGTTCAAGCCAGGCCTTGGGCCAGGCTTGGTGCCTGAGCCACCCTGAGCTCCACACTCAGCCTGCCTGTGTGGGCTTCTCTGGGGCAGCTTTAGAGAGCCTAAAGAGGGATTCAGATAAGGTGATTCAGGTGATAAGGACTTGAATTCATAATATTTTTATTAGGTTAATTGTTTTCCCCTTCAAAAGAAGAGAGAAGAAACCATGAATTTGTCATCTCTGGTTTAGTGTTTAAACAGATTTCTATTGTTAAACTGTACCTAAATTGAAATAGTTTTATGGGCCTTTCCCAGTCCTGTGGGCTTTAAGGACTGAACTATTTTAACTTCTCAGCTGTGCTTAAATAATACAGATTTATTTAAAAAAACCTTATGTAATGGAGAGTTTTAGGCAGCTCAGATCTGGAAGAAGCAGTAGGAGACCTTACATTCTGCAGCAGATAGCACATTATATTTGGTCAGGTGGAAACAAATAGAATTATGACAGCAGGTGCCAACTCATCACTAAATTTTAAGAGTTACATATCTAAAGGATGTGCTGTGGTTAACACTTAAAATCTTAGTACCTTAAGTAGCTGCTGACTGCAATGTGAGGTATTTTTCAGTCTTTGTCAGTGCAACCTTTAACTTTATTTAGGTCAAAGGTTGGACTCGGTGCTCTTGGGTGAACGAGAGCCTCAGTGATTCTGTGATTTAAGAGATGGGGCAAAGGGGTATGAAGCAAACAGGGAAGGGAGCTGAGGCCCGAACTTAAATTTTTATTTATTTATTTCTTAAAACAAAAAGTGACAAAACTCAGGGATAAACCCCCTTAGTTTTACAGAAGGCAATGGCAAACGTCATCAGTTGGACTTTTACTTCAGGCTTATGTTGTTCTTGTGGGAAGAAGCCCCTTTGTGAGCACGGCTGGAGCAGTGAGGAGCAGTTTGGGTGCAGCCAGGCTTTTGAAGCAGGTGTTGTGTGTGTCTGGCAGCTCAGACAAAGTTTAAGTTATCAGGCCTGTGTAGGTGTTCAGTTCCCATTGCCTGGGGCAGTGGCAGAGACTTTTAAATGCAGTTAATGGTTCTGTACTCCTATACCCTTTCAGTAATATCTAACACTTCACAAACCTACAATTATTTTAGTTTAGACCTGTGAAGGTGGTGAGGAAGATTTCACACCCTAAGTTAGTGTAGGAGGTGAAATTAATGAATTAAAACTGAGCAAGCTGTTTTATCCTGAAGACAGTTGTGATGGGGGAAAGCAGTTCCTGTTTCCAGGTGTTCCTCACTGGAATTTCCCTCCTCCCCAGGTGTGCCAGGCAGCTCTGGGAGAGCTCTGAGCTGCCAGGTGTGTGGGGCCTGCTCCTGCTCCATCTCCCAGTCTGGGGTGATGGGGAAAAGGGCAGGAATGCAGCTCAGAGCCCTTCCCAGCAATGCAGATTGCATTCAGGGGCAGCTGCAGAGTTCTCTCTGTGCTCTGCAGGCAGTGCTGGGGCCTGTGGGGTGAGATGGAGAGGGGAGGCTTTGCCAGCTTCTCTTGGAAGCACAGAGTGCTCAGAAATCCCCTCCACAAAAGAGAGTCTTCCTTCCTGGGAGGGAGGGGTAAGCTCTTATTAGACTGTTCCTACTTCTTACTGCTCAAAAATCCTCCTGCAATATTTCACTTCTCTTGCCCAACAGGAGCACTGCTTTATTTCAAGGAAACAGTTTCAGCTGCAGGATTTGCTCTTGTTTGCAGGCTCCTGGTAAATCCCACAGCAGACATTAATTTCAACAGGCAGGTTGTAAAAAGCCATTTCTACTCCTCAGGCTGTGGGGCAGTGAAGGAAGATGAGGTTTGGTTGCGCTTTGGGTGTTGTGGCACTGAGTGTGCTGCCAGCTCTGCACCCTGGCTGTGTGAGCTGGAGAACAGACCTGCCTGTGCCAAGTCTGTGCTGAGACACTCAGTGCTGGCCTGCAGAGCCTGCAGGGCTCCTGGGCCCAGGCCGAGTGCTTCCCTGGGGACTGAAAATGGATCTGGAGAGCTGTGAGCTTCAAACAACACCCTGGCAGCAGGGCTGGCCCCTCAGTGCCACTGCCACCTCGCCATTCTCAGCCTGACCTGCAGGTTCCTCAGGGATCTTCTCTCTGTTCTGGGCTCTCAGCTGACACTTACAGATGTGACCTCACAGAAACTCAGGTGCTTTGGAGCTCCCCTGGATTTGACTTTGTTCTGTTTTGTCTGGAGGGAGCCTGTGTTAAAAGTTTTGGAAGGCTTTCAAAGAAACCTGTGATTAAATATTGTGACTTATTCCATCTTTGTTGAACTTGAATCCAGTACAATCTTCATCAGTTTCTGACGAGGTGAGGTTGTTGGGCTCACCCTGGGGCTTACATGGGGGTTTTTTCCTGGAATCACAGAATTACTTCAGTTGTGAGTCCACCCTGTGCCTAATCCCCCCACCTTGTCCCCAGCCCAGAGCTCTGAGTGCCACATCCAGGAATTCCCTGGACACCTCCAGGGATGGGCACTCCAACCCTGCCTGGGCAGCCCCTGCCAAGGCCTGAGCTCCCTTTCCAGGCAGAAATTCCTGCTGCTGCCCACCCTGAGCCTGCCCTGGCCCAGCCTGAGGCCATTTCCCCTTGTCCTGTCCCTGTTCCCTGGAGCAGAGCCCGACCCCCCCTGGCTGTCCCCTCCTGGCAGGAGCTGTGCAGAGCCACAAGGTCCCCCCTGAGCCTCCTTTGCTCCAGGCTGAGCCCCTGCCCAGCTCCCCCAGCCCCTCCTGGGGCTCCGTTCCCTGCCCAGCTCCCCCAGCCCCTCCCGGGGCTCCGTTCCCTCCCCAGCTCCCCCAGCCCCTCCCGGGGCTCCGTTCCCTGCCCAGCTCCCCCAGCCCCTCCCGGGGCTCCGTTCCCTGCCCAGCTCCCCCAGCCCCTTCCCAGCTCCCCCAGCCCCTCCTGGGGCTCCGTTCCCTGCCCAGCTCCGTTTCCTGCCCAGCTCCGTTCCCTTCCCGTCCTGGGGTGTTCCATGGGTTTGCTGTGACCCCAGTGCAGGACCCAGCTCTGGGCCAGCTTGTCCCTCAGCCCAGTGGCCCCAGCCCATGGCTCCAGGCCGTCCCTGTCCCTCTGCAGAGCTCCTGCCCCCAGCAGATCCACGTCCCACCCTCCTGGGGCTGTCCCTGGGCTGAGCCAGCCTGGTGCCCTCCGTCCCCGTACCCAGCTGGATGTGCCTCCATGCCCAGGTTTTTCCAGCCAGGATGCCCCTGTCCATCAGTGATTTTCCACCCCAGTAACTGAAGGACTGAGGGCTCTGTGGGGCTCTGCTGCCACTTGCTGTGTCCTGCCTGAACAAACCAGATGGCTTCTTGTGCCTTGGAAAAACCTCTCAGTCCCAGCAGGAATGGCAAAGGCATGCAGGAGGGAAGGCTTTAGGATTCAGCACTGTCTTTTTTCCTGAGCTACTGAGTTGCCTGTTCATTTTTAATGAAGCTTCCTGCATTTTTTGGGCAGGTTTTTGCAGAATCTTCCAGAGCAGCTTTGGACCCACTGGATTTATGGAGGAAAGAAAAGGAGCCATTGACTTGTTTAGAATTTCACTGCAGAGCTGTAATCACTGGGAAGTTACAGTCCCTTTCCTGGCTCCTAGCCAAGTGGGGTTTTCCTTACACCCTCCGAGGCTGGAGCCAGTTTGGGTTTGTAGAGATCTTCCACAATCATCTGAGTCCAGCACATGTGAAAACATCAGTGAGAGATGCAAACCTTTGGGCTTTGGGGCAGCTGCTGCTGGAAGGTGCATGGTGGTTCCCAGAGATGCTCCTGTACTTGCTGGAGATGCAGAAATAACATTTTAGGGTACTTTTCATACTTTTGTACACAGTTGCTTTTGCTTCAGTTACTTATCCTGTAACTGATGTTTAAAATGTTAAAGGTAAATGAGAAGAACGGTCAGAAGTAGTTAAAATGAGCTTTAAAAGATGCTGTCAGTCTACTTGAATAAGTATGGAAGGTTTGTCTTTTCCAGGGGTCAGATAGGTCACTCCTCTTCCTGGGAAAAGGCACAGGGGAACAAACAAAGGAGTATTTCAGATTATGTTTGACTGCTGAGGAAAGGGATTGGGGATATGAACCAGGAGAACAAAGAAATGAGTAAGAGCATCAGATATTTTGGATAGACAGAGGGAGAGGAGGGGATTAAATTAGTAATTGTGGGGTCCTTTTTCAAATTAGGAAAGAAAAGGAAAAATACTTCATGTTTTTATTGAAATCTGAGATGAACAAATATAAGCACCTTTATATCATAAGTAAGTTTATACTTTAACAAAACATTTATGACAGTTTAGAAATTATTTTAGATGGTTTCAATCAAATGTCAGACGAGCTCAGAAGCCCAAAGCAAGGAAGTGCCAAAGCAGATGGACACCAGTAACTTTTTCTGCCAGCACAGGTATGCCCTCCATTTTTATTCAATATCTTCATCCCAGCTATGTTATTTATTAAAGTTACATTTTTAAGAGTAAATGCACTGACAGGGAGGAAAGCTTTTCCTTGAAACAGCAGGAATAGTTGTTCCTTCTGATCAGAAAAACAGCAGAAAGTCACTGAACCTCCTTCCCTGTGGCAAGCTCAGATCAGCCCATGCCCCAAACTGGCTTTTGGATTTATTTTAATTACAACTTATTTCTGACCATAAATAGGTATGGGCACAATTTTATCTTCATGCAGCAACTGCAATTTAATCAGTGACATCAAATATTATTTTTGCTAATGACATGCAACGCCAAGAACGTGAACCAAGTCAGATTTAATAACTGCTAAATGAACTTTTCTTTCTGTGTTCCTGCTTTGGCCAATGAGGCTGTGGCTCAGTGCAAAGCAATGTTTGGAAGTGGTTCTCAAACCCTAAAGGTCAGAATCTCCTTTGGAGTGTTCCTTAGAGGTGGAAATATAGAATGAAACAAAACAACTACAAACCCAAACTATGGCTCCTGAAAGGTGGCTGTGCTCAGGTGGGGCTGGGCTCCTCCTCCAGGAGCTGGCAGAGCCAGAGCACACAGCCTCCAGCTGCACCAAGGGAATTGAGGCTGGATATGAGGGAAAAGTTCTTCCCAGAAAGGTGATAAAGCTCAGGGATGGCTGCCCGGGGAGGTGGTGGAGTCCCCAGCCCTGGGTGTGTTTAACAAAGCCGGGGTGTGGCACTGGGAGCCAGGGCTGAGCTGAGCTCTTGGGGCTGGGTTGGACTCGATGGTCTTGGAGATCTCTTCCAGCCTGGTGATTGTGTGTGGGACTGTGTGGGACTGTGTGTGGGACTGCACAGTCACTGAACCTCCTTCCCTGTGGCAAGCTCAGATCAGGGACTGTGTGTGTGATTGTGTGATTCTGTGACTGTGATTGTGTGGGATTCTGTGATTCTGATTGTGTGTGACTGTGATTCTGATTCTGTGATGGTGTGACTGTGTGAGTCTGTGATTCTGTGATTGTGTATGACTGTGTGATATTGTGATTGTGTGTGATTCTGATTCTGTGATTGTGTGTGACTCTGTGATTCTGTGGTTGTGTGTGACTCTGGGATCCTGACTGTGTGTGACTCTGGGGCCCTGTGTGTGGCTGGGATCCCCTGTGTGAGAACAAGCCCGTCCTGGCTCAGGGGTGATTTCCTGAGCACAGGGCTGCCTGTGGAGCTGTCCTTGGGCCGTTACCTACAGCTGATGAGCTCCAAGAAGAGCGAAACCTGCTAAGCAAGGTCCTGTAGTATTGGCCTGAACCCGGGAGCTCCTGCAGGGAGCCAGGGGCACAGCCAGGGGCACAGCCAGGGCACAGCCAGGGCTCTCAGGAGCTCCCTGCAGCCAGGGGAGTGCCAATCTCACCCCCTGTGCTGGGACAGAGCTCTGACAGGGACAGCCCTGGCACAGAGCAGGGGCTCTCCCTCTTCTCTCCCTGTTTTGGGAGAGAAAAAAGGTGTCGAACAATGGAAACAAGAAAAATGTGAGTTCATTAAAGGTATTTTAGATGGTGGCTGAGTGTAGACTTTTCCACAGTAATTGGTGTGGAATTTATAAATTGGCTTTGCTGTTAACTCTGCCAGAGGCTGCTCCTGAGGCCATACAAGTGTTGTACCTGTTGAAAGGGGGGAAGGTGAAAGGATGAAGGGAAATGATAAGTGTTGGGAGTTGACATCAGACACACTCAGCTGCAGTTTTCTAAGGTACTGCATAATTTTCTGCTTTTAGTTGAACATTGCTTTTCAATAAGGATTTCCAAATAACTGGACTTCCTGCTCCGGCAGTGCCCAAGGTGGGGTTGGACACTGGAGCAGCCTGGGACAGTGGGAGGTGTCCCTGCCACGGCAGGGGTGCCTCTGGGTGGGCTCTGATGTTCCTCCAACCCATCCTGGGATTCTCTATTGGAGTGGGCTCCCCTCCATGTGCCCATGGAATGAGAGCAGCCACCTCAGCAATTCCTGGCTGCCACATTGTTCCAGCCCATGTTGTGTTTCCGGGCACTTTGCTCACGGATTTTGCTGCAATTTTTAAAAAAGCAAGGAACCAGCAAACAAACATTAACAAAACCCACCCAAAAAGTCCCCACCAAAACCCAAACCCAGCCTCCCCACCCCCTTCAAAGAACCCAACCTAACAAACCAAACCAGCTCAGGCCAAGCTGCTGTTTCCCTTCCCTGCTTTGGGAGCTGAGCTCTGTAATTTGCATCCCAAACATAGTTGCAGTTCTTGTGGGTTTGGTTCATTCCTGTTTTGAACTTGAGAAAGACTCCCCATCTTCCTTCTTCCTCATCAGCGAGGGATCCTTCTGTGCCTGATGGGTCAGGGATTAGAAACAGGTTTGTCAATTATTCTCATAGAACCTCATTTCCACCACTTTTCCAAATATCTGGCAGCAATGTGGGAGTTGGGCTCTGCTCCAGGGAACAGGGACAGGACAAGGGGAAATGGCCTCAGGCTGGGCCAGGGCAGGCTCAGGGTGGGCAGCAGCAGGAATTTCTGCCTGGAAAGGGAGCTCAGGCCTTGGGAGGGGCTGCCCAGGGAGGGTTGGAGTGCCCATCCCTGGAGGTGTCCAGGGAATTCCTGGTTGTGGCACTCAGAGCCCTGGGCTGGGGATAAGGGGGGGACTGGGCACAGCCTGACTGGATGGGCTGGGGGGGATTTTCCTACTGAAGGGCTCTGGGATCTGGAGAGAGCAGATCCCTCATTCAGGTCTCATTTCAGGGGCAGCTTGGAAGAGCTCAGTCCCTCCTTTTCCTTGCAGAGGGCACAGGGGGTGACTCGTGTCCCCTGAATGGAACTGTGTCTGTCTCGGTCACTCTGTCCCCTTCAGCCAGGAGCTGTGTGTGCGTGGCAGTGTTGGCTCCTGTGTCCAGGCACTGGCAACAACCTCTGGGGCTCCCATCCTGGCATGGGATGAGAGCTCTGCTCTGTGCCAGGCTGACCAGGGCAGCTCTGGCTGCCCTGCATCCCTGGCAGTGCCCAGGGCCCGGCTGGACAGGACTGGGAGCAGCCTGGGACAGGGAAAAGTGTCCCTGCCATGGCAGGGGGGGCACTGGATGGGCTCTGAGGTCCCCTCCCACCCAAACCATCCTGGGATTCCCTGAGTGAGGAACCTCTGGGGAAGGAGGTGTCAGGTGCTTTGTGGAGAATGAGATGGGATTGGAAGCTCACGTGCCCAAAACACTCAACTTCTGCAAGTCATAAAAAATGCCACTGAGGCTTCTTCGTGTAAAACAAATACAGTGAGGACACAGCAGCCCTTGGCTGTGAGCCTGTGGCTTTCCAAGCATGGCAGTGCAGTGTATCTCCAGGGCAGAGCCCCCGTGCTCGTTCCCCTTCCTGAGGAGGAAGCAGGCTGAGGTGGGCTCCACGCTTCCCCCAGGACCTCGGGCAGTGCCAGGCTGTGCCCAGGGTCTGCTCCTCAGGGAGCTGTGCCAGTGCCAAGGCACGACTGGGCTGCTCCTGCTGCCATCTCAGGCTGCTGCAGGCTGGGCTGAGCCAGCTGCCTCCTGTGCTCTGTGTGCAGCTGTAGGAGAGTTGGCTGGGATTTCTGTCTTTTTTGGGGGTTAGACACATGAAACCCGTATTTAATGGTTTTTAAGTTGGTGAATTTGGTAACCAAGGAACAATGTAATGATTAGTTGAATTATAAATTAAATTTCACGCTGATGCTGATTTAACTTTCCTTTTTTTTTGCTGCAGTGGACTGAAATTTGGCATCTTTTGGGACTGTGTAGTGAAATAAGCCCTGAGAGCTGCTGAATTGTCCCTGTGCCCCCTTACCTTGGGGTGCAAGCTGCTCCCTGCTCCTGTCACTCTTTTAATCTGTTTTCCTGGGAAAGGGAGTCCTCTGTCACCAAACTGGTTTTATTTCCAGCTTAATTAGTTTGAAGTTCCTTACTTCCCTGACAAATCCCATGGGACCTCAAGTGTTGGGGTTCAAAGTTAAATGAATTTTAACAAGTTTTGTGTAAAGCCAGCATTCTCCCAAACCAAACATCCCCAGCAATCCTTTTCCAAGCTGAAGGATTCTGTGATCCTGCAGGGAAGAGGGGTCACCAGTCTCTGTCAGCTAGGGAAGGGAATGGGCTGAGCTTGTTCCTGCTGACCCCCAAAGTCTCTAACTGCAGCATCTCCCTTTACTGGCTCAGAACACAGAGAAATTCCTTATGGGATGTTTCTGCATGTATCAGTGCAGGTCTGGGCTTTTCAAACTGAAGCAATTCAAGTGTTAAATTAATGTTTACTGTGCTGTGCCCTGCCTTGGAAGGTGTTAACAAGCCTGAGGTGTGTGAGTGTGGAATGGGATAAGGGTGAGAGGTGTCTGTCTGTGTCCTGGAATCCCCACACAGAACCAGACTGTTCCCACTGAGGGACAGAATCCTGCTGCTCACAGCGAGCTGCTCTTGGAACAGAATCCTGACACAAACAGTGTTTGCCATTTTTGTCTCCAGAATGATTGAGGAGAGTGGGAAGAGGAGGAGGACCATGGCAGAGAAGAGGCAGCTGTTCATGGAAATGAGTAAGTAGGAAATGTGAGCACACGATGCCATTGCTTCTTCTCTGAGAGCTTTCCTGGGACAGCTGCAGCAGATCATCCCCCTCCTGACCCCAGCCCCACGCAGGAAAATCATCCTGCTGCTCCTGGGGGCTGCTCAGGAGGAGAATGCCCAAGGGGAGGCACAGCTGCCTGGGAAGGTCATTTATCCTTGGGTTTTGGGAAGCTCCTTCCTTAGGGAATGTGCACATCTCTCATCTGTGCCAGTGCCTGAGGTTTGTGGAGAACTATTTCAGTGAGTCGTGACAGCAGTCAGAGCACCTCTGGCCTTAAAAAGAGATTTAAAAATGGCCCTGCAGTGCTGGTGTGACTTGAGGCATGGTTTGGGAGCTGATTTGTGCAGGATCCTCTGGAAGAGTTAAGAATTGGTGTTTGCATGACATCACATTATCCTGCTGTCCTGCAGGAGGCAGGGCTGAAGGGAATTCCTGGATTAGGCCAGCATGTCCTTAATTCTGTTACAGACTGAGGGAGCTCTGACCTAAAACTACATATTTATACTGGTTTGTTTCTAGAATAGCTTTGTTATGGACTCATGGAGTGGTCTGGGTGGGAAAGGGCCTTAAATCCCACCCAGTGCCACCCCTGCCATGGCAGGGACACCTCCCACTGTCCCAGGGTGTCCCAATGTCCAGCCTGGCCTTGGGCACTGCCAGGGATCCAGGGTGGGCACCCTGTGCCAGGGCCTGCCCACCCTGCCAGGGCACAATTCCCAATTCCCAATCTCCCACCCAGCCCTGCCCTCTGGCAGTGGGAGCCATTCCCTGCCTCCTGTCCCTCCATCCTTGTCCCCAGTCCCTGCCCAGCTCTCCTGTCAGCTCCTCCATGTGCTGTGAGGCTGCAGTTGGATCACCCCAGAGCTTTCTCCTCTCCAGGCTGAGCAATCCCAGCTCTCCCAGCCTTCCTTACAGCAGAGCTGCTGCATCCCTCTGATCACCCTGGTGCCCCCTCTGGGCTCTCTGCAGCAGCTCCAGGTCCTTGTGCTGCTGGCCCAGGGCAGGGGCAGCTCTGCAGGTGGGCTCTCACCTGGCATGGGGCAGAGCCCCCGTGCATGCCGTGGTGGGGATGTGTGTGGGGAGGCCCTGCAGCCCTTCCCAGGTCCTGCTCTCAGCAGCAGCAGCAGCAGTGGCAGGCTCAGCTGGTGAGACCCCAGCAGTGTGAAAGTCTTGTTCCCCTGGCCTGGCAGCCGCAGGAGAGGTCTGGGATGTGTCCCATTGTGTTTTCAAGGTTGTTTATTTCTTCTTATCTTATCTATAACAGTCTTTCTCTGAGCTGCTGAGCTCTGTCCAGAAAGGAGGCCATGGCACTCTGTGTGCCCTCTGGGCGGTGTTTACCTTTTATAGCAAAAGTTACATACAGACTGTTTATAACAAGGCACCAATATCTGACACCTGTGTTGCACAGTGTGTCCCTACCCTAAACCAACAGAAAAGTGTCACCACCACACCAAGATGTGGAGGGCAAGAAGAAGGGAAAAAAGGCCCAGATTCCTCCATCTTGTACCCCCTTGAGCCCCATTCTAAAAATCCCAAAATTCTACTTTTCCACCCTGTGTTAATCCAACTACCACACTGCTCAAAGCCTTGTGGCTGTAATTCCTCAAACAGAACTGACAGTTTTCCACGGGCTGAAGTTGAAGCCACGGGTGTTTGTGACTCGGTGCCAGGGACCCCGAGCCCCTGCCGGGGTCTGGAGGCAGCCAGAGGGGGGGCTGGGCTGGGCCAGGGCAGAGGGCGTTGCAGAGGAGGCCCAGCCCCAGCTGTGGTTTGTTGCAGGAGCCCAGAACTTCGACGTGATCCGGCTGTCCACGTACAGAACCGCCTGCAAGCTGCGCTTCGTGCAGAAGAGGTGCAACCGTGAGTGCTGCCGGCCTCCTCCCCCTGCTGCATGGCTGCTGCGTGCCTGCTGCATGGCTGCACCCTTGGAGTGCAGGGTCAGGCCCTGCCAGCTGTGTTTAACAGAGAGCTAGGCTAGAATCGAGGAAGGAATGAAAGAGGCAGTGAGCCTTGCCCGATACTCTGCAATGTCTTCGCATTTGCTCTTCAATGCTCAGAAAATGTGAAGTCCAGGGGTGTTTTGTGGTGTTTTGTGCCCTCAGAGCTGGGTGTCGATGGTCTCGAGCTCTGTCAGGGGCTGTTTGCTCACGGGGAAGCCCAGGACAGCCCCAGTGAGCACAGGGACAGTTCCTGAACCTGTGGGGACACATGGGACATCAGTGACCATGGAGAGCTCTGGGCAGTGCAGGTTCTCCCTTCTCTGCTGTGGGCTCTGACCTTGGATGGCTCCCAGGTGAATGCCAGGTGAGCAGGAAAAAGTGTGGGAGGAGATCCCTAATCCCAGGGCACAGGAACTGCAGGGGGCTGAGCAGGAGGAGGAGGAGGCCAGGAGAAGGGCTGAGGAGGAGGCCAGGAGAAGGACTGAGGAGGAGGCCAGGAGAAGGACTGAGGAGGAGGAGGCCAGGAGAAGGACTGAGGAGGAGGAGGCCAGGAGAAGGGCTGAGGAGGAGGACAGGAGAAGGGCTGCAGAGGAGGAGGCCAGCAGGACACGTGTCCCTGCTGTGTCCCTGGGCTGTGGTGGCCATACCCCAGATCCCTGTGCTGGTGGCTGCCTCAGCCCTGGACACAGCGTTAGTTCCTGGCTGTGCTGGCAGGTTGAGGGTTTAATCTCTGTTTTCCAGCACGGGGCACGAAGCAGTGCCAGCTGCAGGGCTCTGCACAGGGCACTGCTGCCCCACAGGAGCCCTTTGGGCTGGGATGGGGCCGTGCAGCTCCGGGCTCTCCCTGCTCACAGGCTGCTCCAGGGGGTGGGATAGCCTGGCCTTGGTCCTTTGGGGGAAATACAAAAAGAGGTCAGTGTGAGGAAGGCACGAGCTCACACTGAGTGCCCCCTTCTGTGGGGCACCCAGCAGTGAGTGTTGTTACACTGCAACACAAAACAACTCACAGAAGCAGGCTAGATGTAAAAGGAAAGAAAAGAACTCAAAAAAGCAAACTTTTTCTGATTCCACTATATATACAATAGCAAAAGTGACCGTGGGTGGGAGGGTCAAACCAACAGTCCATCAATTCTGTCCCCCCACAAAGAAGAATGCAAAACAATCATTGTTTACATAAACAGTGTGAGAAAATTCAGTAGAAAGAAGTAAACATCAAAAGAAACTTTTAGAAGAACTTTAAAGCTCTCAAAAGAACAGAACAACAAATGTCACCATGTCCCCGCTCTGGGTGCTCAGCTTGGGTGGCTGCTGATCCTTAGATGTCTTCTCCACTCTCCTGCAAACCTCAAAGCTTGGAAACATTTCAGGATATTGTTTAATGTGGTTCTGCAGTTCACTCTCTGTGGTTTGGAAAAGATTTTCTGCACGTTGTTAACACCCTTGGATGCAGCAGGGAAATCTGGGGGAAGGCTTTGGAGCCCCAGACCTGTGTTTATAAAACATTATGCTCTGGGTTTGGGAACTGGATCAACTGGAAACTGTCAGAGTTTAACTGGAACATCAAGTTCCTCCTTCAGCACTCTACGAGTCAGCATGAGGGTGTTCAAAATTCCTGTCAACACTTTGTAGTGGATTTAGAGCATCATCAGATCCCAGAGTGGTTTGTGTGGGTTTGGGGAGGGCCCTTAAAGCCCACCCGGTGCCACCCCTGCCATGGCAGGGACACCTCCCACTGTCCCAGGCTGCTCCAAGTTCTGCCCACCCTGGCCCTGGGCACTGCCAGGGATCCAGGGGCAGCCCCAGCTGCCAGGGAGGAGTTGTGGCTGCTGGCTAAAACACTGCATGCTCAGGGGGAGGGCTCTGCTCCTGCAGGAGCTGATGCTGATGGATCCAGGCGTTGAGGAGCAGTGAAAGCCACACCTGGGCACTGCTGTGTCCCTCGAGAGCTCAGCCTCACTTTGTGCACAGTGGCCAAAGGAGAGGCAGCTCTGTTCACAGGCAGTGCCATCCGTGGGCTTGCACGCCTTGCAGAGCAGAAGTGAATGGTTTTTCCTGTTTTTCAGTTCACCTTGTTGATATCTGGAACATGATTGAAGCCTTCCGAGATAACGGCCTTAACACTTTGGATCACAGCACAGAGATCAACGTGTCCCGGCTGGAAACCATCATCTCCTCCATCTACTACCAGCTGAACAAGCGCCTGCCCTCCACCCACCAGATCAGTGTGGAGCAGTCCATCAGCCTGCTGCTCAACTTCATGCTAGCAGCCTATGACAGGCCAGTACTGCCTCCTGTGTGCTCGCCCTGCCTCCTGAGAGGCAGGAGTGTGCCCAGGGCTGCCCTCCGAGGGGCTCCCGGCACTGCTGGGAGCCCTGTGCAGAGCCTCTGGGGCCTCCCGGGGCTTAGCAGTGCTTGAAAAGGGAATGTGTTCTGTTGAATTGCTCAGAAAGACCCTTTCTTAACTCAGTCTTGTCAGCTTGCAGCCCCCTCGTGCTGTGACCCCATAAAGCTGATTCTCATTTCTTGCTCGGGGTTCTGTCCAGGCACCTGCTCGTGCCCAGTTTGTCTCACAGCCTCTGTCT
This sequence comes from Chloebia gouldiae, assembly GCA_003676055.1. Lineage (NCBI taxonomy): Eukaryota > Metazoa > Chordata > Aves > Passeriformes > Passeridae > Chloebia > Chloebia gouldiae. Next base: position 65,020 of record QUSF01000303.1, read on the forward strand.
GCAGGCTTTGCTCTGCTGATCCTGAGTAGCTGTGCCCCTCTGTGTTCTCTGAGCAGCAGCTGCAGGTCCTTTGCTGTGGTTGGCATTTCTTACTTTTGGTCTTGCCTTTCTCCACATCAGCTTTTTTATTCAGTGGGATCTGGTTTCTGCTTCTGCCCCACAGAGGGGATTTAGCCAGGGCAGTGCCCAGCACTGAGTGTGCCAAACAGTTCTTCTGTCTGTGATGCCCAAACGTTGATCCTCTCCTGCTGGGACAACTTGCTGCTGGGTGTGTCCCTCAGAGAGTCCAGACTCGAGCAGTCCCTGCCTCACTGAGGACACATAAAACCAGCACGAAGCTCAGAGCAGCTGCTGTGCCAGCAGAACCCAGGGGAGTTTCTGTTCAGTCCTGCCTGCTCCTAGTTAGGACAAGTTGTAAGGCTTGGCTGAGGGTTTGGTTACTCTCAGACAGCTCACACTAAAATTGCAGGATTTAAACCAGGAGTGGTCACTTTGGAGGAGGTGCCTCAGAAGATGGAGGCTTTAGTTAGAGGTAGGATTTTGTTCCCCACTTCCCCCAGCCCTGCCAGCCCTGCCTTGTCCGGACTCCCAGCAGGAGCTGGGTGCCAGTGTGGGGCAGCACAGCTGGATCCTGGCA
>QUSF01000304.1:0-11608 GCA_003676055.1 Chloebia gouldiae
CCCCCAGGCAGCCCCCCCGGGGAGGGCACGGCGGGGCGGCGCCGCCGCCATTCCTCGCCCCGGCGGCACAAGATGGCCCCGGCCCCCCGCCCCGCGGCGGGGAACGGGCAGCGGGCACCGGCGGCCGGACAGGGCCGGGCCGGGTGGGCGGCGGGACACGCACCCCCTCCCCTTCTGTTCCCTCCCCGCTTCTCCCTTCCCTTCCTTTTTCCCCCCGGGACTCCGGCTCACCTCCGGGGCAAACGGCGAAGCGCAGGAGTCGGAGTCCATGTCCCGGCGGGGGCGCGGGCGGGGCCGGGGGGCGGCGGCGGCGGCCGGGCAGTGCCGACACCGCGAGCGGCTCGGTGCCGGCGGGAGGCGGCGAAGGGGCGGCCGCCCGCGCGGGGCCGCCGGGAGCCGTAGTCCGGGCGTGCGCAGTGCCGGGCGCGGGGCGCGCTGGGAGCGGCGGAGGGGCGGGGGCGGTGCCGGTGCCGGCAGCGGTGAACGGAGCGGGAAGCGGAGCGCCGAGCAGGGCGGAGAGCGGATCGGTGAGTGGGGTCCGGGAGTGGCTCCTACCGGGTGGTTGTGGGCCCTAAAGCGGGAGGGGTCGGCCCTGGGCTCGCCGCGGGGCCTGGCTGGTGGCGGTGGCAGGACGGGCAGGGCGCCGAAGCGTCTACCGCGAGCCGGACCCTCCGCCCCGAGCGGACCCTCCGCCCGCGCTAACGGCGGTACCGAGCGGACTCAGAGCGGAGCTGCCTCAGTGCCGGCTGCGCTTGGGCCGGTCTTGTGTTCCCCCGGTACCACTGGGCGGCTCCTTCTGAGCTCCAGCCCAGGGCCAAGGGCGCGGGGCTGGGCGCGGTAGCTGCGGGGCCCTGGGACCGGCCTGAGCGGGGCCGCGCTGCCAGCGCCGCCGCCTTACGCAACGGCCGCTCTCGGCGGGCCCCGCCTGGCACGGGCTCCCCGAGCCCACCCGCCGCCTCCCTGCCTGATCACCACCTCCCCTTCCCGCCCCGGGAACCGCTCGGGGGTCGGCCCAGCGGCTCCGCGCAGGGCGTGATCCAGGTGCGTTCCCGCAGGCACGGCATGGCGACGAGCACCGGCGGGACGGCAGCGGGAGCCTCAACCGCGGCGGCGGCGACGGGAGAACCGGCACACGCGGTGTCGCTGCTGCGGGGTCTGAGCGCGCTGCGGGCCGAGCGGAGCCTGCTGGACGTGACGGTGGTGGCCGGCGGGCGAGAGTTCGGGGCTCACCGCGCCGTTCTGGCCGCTGCCTCGGGATACTTCCGCGCCATGTTCGGCGGGGCCCTGCGCGAGTCGCGGGCCGAGCGTGTGCGGCTGCACGGCGTGGAGCCCGAGTGCCTGGGGCGGCTGCTCGACTTCGCCTACACCGGCCGCGTGGGGCGGCTGGGCCCCGACATCGCCGAGCGGCTGCTGCGCGCCGCCGACCTGCTGCAGTTCCCCGCTGTCAAGGAGGCCTGCGGTGCCTGGCTGGCGCGGCAGCTGGAGCCCGCCAACGCCCTGGACATGCAGGACTTCGCGGAGGCCTTTGCCTGCCCGGAGCTGGCGGCTGCCGCCCACCGCTTCGTGCTGCGGCACGTGGGCGAGCTGGGCGCCCAGCTGGAGCGGCTGCCGCTGCCACGCCTCCTCTCCTACCTGCGGGACGATGGGCTCTGCATCCCCAAGGAGGAGGCTGCCTTTCAGCTGGCACTGCGCTGGGTGCGCGCTGACCCTGCCACCCGTGCCCCGCTGCTGCCACAGCTCCTGGCCCACGTCCGCCTGCCCTTTGTGCGCCGCTTCTACCTGCTGGCCCACGTGGAGAGCGAGCCACTGGTGGCCCGCTGCCCTCCCTGCCTGCGCCTTCTGCGTGAGGCCCGCGACTTCCAGGCTGCCCGCCTCGACCGCCACGACCGGGGGCCCTGTGCCCGCATGCGCCCCCGGCCCTCCACTGGCCTCGCCGAGATCCTCGTCCTTGTTGGTGGCTGCGACCGTGACTGCGATGAACTTGTCACTGTCGACTGCTACAACCCACGCACTGGCCACTGGCGCTACCTGGCCGAGTTCCCCGAGCACCTGGGAGGGGGCTACAGTGTCACTGCACTGGGCAACGACATCTATGTCACAGGTAAGGCATACAGAGAATGAGGAGAAGCACCAGGGTGGAGGGTTCTGTTGAAAATATGTAGGTTGTAGCCACGACGTTTGGCTTTTCCTAGGTAGCAGAGAGTTTGGGACTTGGCTTGTGTGCCTGCAGCCTGCCAGCAGGCATGGAGACTCCTGGAGTCGGTGCTGGATTTAGCAGTTGGTCTCAGTCCAGGAGCTATTTTGTCATGACTAATGCTGTTGAGCACGCTGGCAGAAGTCACAGCTCTTGTAGTTAGAACTTTTTAACCGTCACTGAGGACAGGGATGATGTAAGAAGGTTTTGAGTTTCTCTCTTTGAAGAAGGTGTTCAGGTTCAGAGCCCCCTGAATCACATGCTTGAGGCTGAGGCATGTCAGAAAACCCCAGGTTCCTTCACCAGCCCCTGTGAGTCACAGTACCTTCCCCTGCACAAATCCTGCCTCCTTGCTGGGGTGCAATTACTTTTGTCAAGGTGACACCAATATGTAAATTCGGCTGTTAAGCTGCGTGCAGATCCCTCCTTTGAACTACATCTCTGTCACAGCTATAACAAACTGAGGGCCAGGACACTGAGTGCTGTGGAGCAGCATGCCCTCGGTGTGCAGGACACACCAGCAGATCTTTGAAGAGCAAGTCTTAATGCAGGTGAACAGAAAACTGTGTGTTCTCTAGTCGCAAGCAGAAAACAAGGACCTGCTTTAAGGACAGGGTTGTAAAAATGACAGGCTAATACATGGATGTAGCATGTTTTTACAGAAGCCCTTACATCCTGTGGGAGCTTTTTGGAGTGATCCCAGGCAGATCAGTCCTGCTGGGAGCTGTGTACAGGCTGCTGCTGGGGATCTTGGGTTGGTTTGGTCTGTGTCAGTGTGACAAAGGCAAGGCTGGGAGATTCCCAAGCTGCCAGCAGCACCACTTCCGTGGCAGCTTCTGGGCAGTGACTGAGGGGGGACTGTAAAATGGGAGAGAAGTGGTATTATGGGACAGAGGTAGTGAAATATGGAAGACTCATTTTGAGTCTCAGCTGTGTATGGACTAGGAATGACATGGGAGAAATCCTCCCCGGCTTGCTGGGAATGAAACAGTGCAAAACTTCCCTTAAAATCCTTGTGGCTCTTGTGCTGAGCCAAGCCCTCTCCTCCATCACCCTTCCCTTTGTGGAGCCAGGCTTTTGACATGTGTCATGCTGTGCCACAGGGGGCTCGGACGGGTCCAGGCTGTACGACTGTGTGTGGAGGTACAATTCCAGCGTGAACGAGTGGACAGAGGTGTCACCCATGCTGAAAGCCAGGGAATACCACAGCTCCACGGTCCTGGACGGGCTGCTCTACGTGGTTGCCTCTGACAGCACAGAGCGCTATGACCACACACTGGACAGCTGGGAGGCCCTGCAGCCCATGCTGTATCCCATGGACAACTGCTCCACCACCTCGTGCCGTGGGAAACTCTTCGCCATCGGCTCCCTGGCTGGCAAAGAGTCCATGGTCATGCAGTGCTATGACCCCGACAGTGATCTCTGGTCCCTTGTCAACTGTGGCCACCTGCCCCCCTGGTCCTTTGCCCCAAAGACCGTCACGCTCAATGGTCTCATGTACTTCATACGGTGAGTAGTGGGAGCAATCACTTCCCTCCCTCCCCGTGTCCCCATGAGGAGAGCCCACAGCTTCCCTGGGAAGGTGGATTTTATGGATTTTGCAGGTGGTGGATGGAGGGCACTGGGTTGGGACAGCACAGCAGTGCTTCCCCTGATGGTGCAGGGAGGGCTGTTACACCTCTTTCCTTGTGTTGCTGGGCTTCAAAGAGCTGCCCATAAACTTTGTGAAGATGTCTGAGTGTAACCCAGGGTTGGGGAACAGACACGTGTAAATCCATCTGAAGTCAGCAGCACTGCTTGGAAATTGGCTTCTCGGTTTCTTTGGCTTCTGGTTCAGCCCCCCTCATTGCTATAAATAAGCACATAAGCTCCAAGAAAACGTTAAACTCTAGTGCAGGAGAGGCCGTCTTCCGTCTCAGCAGAGATAAGAGGGCTGAAGATGAAGTAATTGGTCACTATTTTTAAGCACCTTTCCAAATTGGGACTTAATTACCCATCTGAAGCTGTCCTGGTGGCGCAAATACTTCAGTTATCCGCTTAATTAAAAATAAATGGGAAGGCATGCTAGGGCTGGAGCATTTCATCTCCCTGTGTTGACTCTGAGCAAACAGAGACTTCTGTGATGGCCCCCAGGCACTTCTCTTTTTTTTAATCTCCTCTTGGCTTTGCATAAAGTGGCAGCTTTGGCCCAAGACTTTTTATTTGATCCTTTTGGGTCCAGCCAAGTGTCTTGCTGGCAGCTGTTCTGGTCAGCTGGTTTCAGTCCATCTTGCCAGGGTGTTGCAGCTGTTCAACTCCTTATCACAACCTGATTCTATAGAACTTCCTTTTTCTTACCCATTTTAAAATACTGATGATTGACACTTCATGATTTTTCAGATAACTTTGCATCTGCAAGAGTCAGTGAGGAGATGATCAGGGTTAAGTGTTCTTCCCTCATTTCACATGCTGTGTGTGCGTGGGCTGCTGCGCCTTGTAGAGCTGTGGGATAATCTTTGGAGGACAGAAGAGTAGGTTGCAAGTAAAAGTAGCAAATTGGTGCTGGGACTAGTTTTATACCTGTAAATAAAGCACAGGAGTGAGGTTCAGGTGTCCTCTGCAGTTGCCCCAGAGCTGCCCCAGAGTGGGGAGAGGAGCCCCTTGTCTGGCTGCTGGTCCTGCCCTTGCAGCATCTTGATCTCATCTGTATCAGGACTGTCTTGGAAGGACTGACAGCTCCTCTCCAGCTGCCCTGACCTTGTCCTCCATGCATTCTTGTGTCAGCAGCGCATATCTCTGAGTTGCAAACATCCCTCACCTGTCACTGTCGCCCTCCTGTCTGCCGAGCAGAGTGGGTAAGAGAAGCCCTGGGGGATTACGTTGCCTCTCCAGCTCTTCTCTCCCCCTGCCCATCTAAATTTGGCTTTGATGAAGAGCCCAAGCAGCATTTCTAGAATGCAGAAGAGTAATTTTGTGTTCTCTTCCCCAGAGATGACTCGGCTGAAGTGGATGTTTACAATCCATCAAAGAACGAATGGGATAAAATCCCTGCCATGCTTCAGGTAGGACATTTTCCCACTTACAGGATGTCTTAAATGTTATAAATTAGTTTCATTTACCTTTGGAAAACCAAAAGCTTTTTAGAATCAGAGCCCCTTGCATGTGGAGCTGGTTTAAGTGTGTTGGAGTCACTGGGAAGAAGTCCTGGAGGTGGTGGCATGTTTGGGTGTGCAGCACAGCATGTGAGATCTGAGGGCGGCACTGGTTCAGAGTCCAACCTGCAGCTGGCAGGCATGAAACTCTCTCCAAGGCACAGCTCTCAGATCCTGCTGACCCCCTTGCTGGATCAGGCAAACACCCCTGGTCACAGTGTATTTATTGTTACATTGCAGGTTCACGTTGGGGGGAGCGTGGCTGTGCTCGGAGGGAAGCTCTATGTCTCGGGAGGCTACGATAACACGTTTGAACTCTCGGACGTCTTGGAAGCCTACGACCCTGAGACACGAACGTGGAGTGTCGTGGGCCAGCTCCCTGAGCCCATCTTCTGGCACGGCAGCGTCAGCATATTCCGGCAGTTCATGCCAGAAACCACACAGGAGGACGACAGCATCACGCTGGACAACACCATCAGTTTGAGCAGGCAGAACCAAAACCTTCACAACCAGAACCTCAATGAGCTGCCTTAGCACAAGAAGCAGCTTGACAGAATCCCTCATCCGGAACCTGGGCTGCTTTGGGAGAAGGCTGAGGCAAACCAGTGCTTGGAAACAAAACCATGCTGATCAGAGGGAGCGAGAACTCTGGCTGTTGGATGTGATGCTGTGGGCCTGCAGGTAGCGAGGTCTCCATTGCTTCCCTCAGCCCTTCAGGGTGGGAGATGGTGCCGCGCTGCCCACAGGGACCTGAGAGCTGATCCTGGGGAAAGTGCTCATGGTGAACCACGCCACAGCACCGCTGCTTACAGCTTGTGACCAGACACCTTTCACTGGGAGCTCCTTCACCCTGTAATGCTTCGTTTGCCACCAAACTCCTTCCTTCAGTTTCTGTCTTGGGAGGGGTCTGTCTGGTAGGGCAGTGGTCTGGACACCCCCCCTGTATTCTGTGCCTCAGAGGGAGATAGGCTTCCTGTGCACGTGTTGGATTGAAAGGTAGTTATTATAGGGGTTTTTTTCTTCTTTTTATTTGGGGTTTGCAGTTTTATTTTGGCCTGTGTAAGATTTGCCTTTATACTTGCCCAAGTGCCCTAGCCAGATGGGCTCTGTTTATGTACCTTCACTGAAGAGCAGCTGCGTGCAGTTTACTTGTGGAATGTTTCTGGAAGAAAGCAAATGGCTGAACCTGCAGCATGGCTCCCTGACAGCAAGTGCTGCACCTTCTGGAGAACCCTGAAGTGTGGCAGAAGCTAAGGTGTGGCTGGATGCATTTGCTTTTTTTGGTCTTTAAATTTTAGCTAATAGAGGAAAAAATTGCATTTAACTGAATTCAGAGATGGAAATCCTGCGTACTCCATCTCTCTCCTCCAGGCTTGCCCCTGGATCAAGGAGCATCCAAGCCCCATTTCCACAGCATCAGCGTCTTCACAGCTTTACAGAAACGTGTTTTGCCCCAGTGCTGTCTGATGCTGCTGCGCCCCTCAGTCACGGGGAACCTGGGCTGTTCTCCAGCCTGGAACACTGACAGTGCCTTGAGACCGCCGCGTGCCAGCAGGGAACGCGCAGGGCCGGCGTGGCTGCCCCTTGCTGTCAAACCCGTGGACAGAGTAGGGGGTGCAGGGGCCCACAGTTCGGGGCAGCTGCTGCTTTTTTGGGAGCAATGGCCAATTCCCGACAGCGCCGCAGCTCGAGGCATTTCTGCTGAGCTATAAATAACACACCCCGGCGCATGCGGCCGTGCTCGCTGCTGGACCCCCAGTCCCACCCGCTGAGCAGCTACAGATCTGTATTTATTTTTTGTAGAATTCATTGTGTTGAATCCTCAAGTACAGTTGAACTCCATCCTTTGAAACAAAGGCATTTTACATTTGCAGATAATGTATTTTTATTCTCATAGTTTGTTTTTAAATTTACTTGCAGCAGTCAAGTTAAATAAAACTTGTTACACAATTCTGTTTTCTGTGAGGGGAAGAGACCTGGAATGAGATTTTACTGGGAGTTTCTCATTCCAGATATGCTTAAATTGGAGCCTCTCTGCCTCCTTGGTAGTAGAGGGAGAAAGGGGAGAGAGCACAGCTGCAATTCTGGGGTGTAGGGGTACACACAGAGATCTCTCCCCACTCTGGCACCACACAGGCCATGGTTTTCACTCTCCCAGCAACCATGGATTGAGTTATTTGGGACAGAGTATGTCCCACACATGAGCACAGGAGCGCAGGCACTTTGTGGGTGCTGGAGCGTGTTTCGTTCTAACCAGACATGGGTCATGCCCTGCCTTTAATGGGGTAAGGAAAGAGCAACTGACAAAAGCTTAACAAAACAAAGGAGAAATAAGGCACCGGTGAAACGGAGGACTTAAGGAATGGGCAGTGATGGTGAGCTTTAATCACAGGCAGGGTGAGAGGGCTGGAGGAAAAGGGAGGGCAGCACCAGCTCCTCCGGCGTCAGAAAGCAAGTCACAGTATGACACAGGGAGGTCAGTCCCATCCCACTGCACACCGCACACGGACGCTGACTGGAGCAACTGTTCTGAGACATTTCTTCAATTGACACTCAATTACAATGTCATGGTGACTTTCTTTCCCTGCAGTCAGGGACAGGAGACTGGCAGAAAAGGAGGAGAGGAGGCTCAAAAGAATAAGTGTGGCAGAAAGTGGCTCAGCTTAATGGTTTACTGTGTTTCAGTGGAAGGGGTGGGTGGCCACACTACGTCTCACAGTCTTCAGGAATCGTTGTAGTTATAATCAGTGATTGCTCAATCACATCTGCAGGGGAGAAGTTCTCATTTGAGCAGAGTTTCTGTGCAGAGACCTCCTCAGGCAGTGGCCCACGGGCCAGAGACTCCACAATCACCTCGGCTGAGCCCACCTCCAGCTCTGGCGGCGGCTGCAGCACCACCATCACGTCCTTCTCATCCTCAATGATCAGGTTCCGCAGCTTCCGCTGTCGAGGGTTGTAGTTCTCCACTCGGTCGTGGATCTCCATGTGGCGCCTCAAGTGAGCCTGCAAAGGAAGGGCAATGTGGAGAGATGCAGTGAGGCCTGGCTCCCCAGGGCAGCACGAGGCCCTGGAGCTGGGAAAAGCCTCACCTGCCGTGTGAATTTGTAGCCACACTCGATGCACTCAAACTTCCTCACTCCCTTGTGCCGGCGAACATGGACACGCAGCTGTTCTACCGCTGGGAAGGGAAACGAGAGCCTGTTGGCAGCAGCTCCATGTCATACAGGCTCATTGCAATGCCAACCCACCCATGGGAAGGAGGCAGCTCCTGCAGAGCCCCACAAGAGCTGGAGCTCCCATGTTACCTTTGAATGTCTTCCCGCAGATGTGGCAGAAGTGGGGCCGCCCCTCCTGGTGCCGGCTGGCGACGTGCCTCAGCAGTGGCCCCTTCTCCGTGAAACGCTGCTCACAAAACTCACAGCTGAATGGCCGCTCCCCGGTGTGCGTCCGGTTGTGCTTGTCCAGACTTGCTGCCATTAAGAGGGGGAGACAGGGAGAGTGGCTGGTCAGAAGCAGTCTATGCACCCCCATCCCAGGGGCCGTCAGGCTGGGCCGGGCTGGCCAGGAAGGCAAGAGCAGCACAAGCAATAGCTGCCTGCTACTGCTAAGGGTCATGAGCAACACCAGCTCATTCCCCTTCTGTGCCATGAGAGGACAGGAAAGTGCTTTTCTTGGTATCAGCCTTCAGTCACAAGAGCATGGCTTTGCTTCTGGGGAAGCTACTTTCTGGAGGTCCTGGATGCTGGAGCACAGCACTTGGCATGACCCAGCCACAGCCAGGGGTACCTTGTGTCCGGAAGGTCTTGCCGCAGAGATGGCACTGGAAGGGCTTCTCGCCAGTGTGCGTGCGCAGGTGCATGTTGAGGTTGGCTTTCTGCGTGAAGGCGTGGTGGCAGAACTCACACACGTAGGGCCGCTCGTTCCTGTGGGCAGAGAAATGTCACCGTCACCTCTGCCTCCACCAGCTTCGGCCCCTTGGGTCTCAGCCCAGCACCTCTGGGATGAGGGTGACTTTCAGCCAACCCCCAGGCCTGTGGTGCAGGGGCCACAACCAGGAGAGCAAGGGTGATGTAAGAGAGGACATGGGTCACATTGTACCTGTGCTTGGCCTTGATGTGCATCTGGAGGCCATTGCGGCTCGAGGCCCTGTGCCCACACTCCTCGCACACAAACAGCTTCTCTCCACGGTGCTTGAAGGCCTCATGTAGGCGCAGCTCTGTCCGGGACAGAAAGCACTTGGAGCAGGTTGAGCACTGCAAGGCCACAGGAGAGGAGGGTGTTAGGGTTGGGGTACACCCACCCCAGACCCACTCACACCCAGCCTTTCCCCAGCTGCTCCAGGGACCTGCCTGTGGAAGGCAAGGCAGCACCACCAGCTCAGAGACACCCAGTGAGATGGGACAACCCAACAAAGATGAAGTGCTGGTCAGTGCTTGGATCTGTGAGCTTCTCCTGTACTCAACAGAGCCCATTTCCAGTAGCTCTGTGCCCCACCCCCTCACTGACACAGCCAGACAATGTTGTGCCATTCCTTAGGCCAGGTCCACACTCAGGATCACACTCTCCCCAAAACCCCTGGTCCCTACCGCATGGGGCTTGGGTGCACCGTGCAGCTTTATCATGTGACTCTGCAGGTCCTTCTTCTGCATGAACTGCTGTGAGCATGAGGAGCACTGCAAGACAGGAGAATGTGGTCAGCTTCCAGCTGCCCCCAAAGTGTGGTTTCAGAGCAAGGAGAGGACCACCAAGGGAGCAGAACACAGATTCCTGGTACAGCCATGGGAAGCCTTTGGCTGTGGTGACTCCCTGGATCACATTTTAGTTCAGAGACAAGGAACAACCCTGAGTGGGCTGTCATGGACCAGAGAAGGGAACTGGTACGCTTAGCTCTTGATGGGCTGGGCTGCCCTAGAAGGGAAAGGCTTGCCCCTGCTCCGTGCCAGTGTCCAACAGCATCCATAGGGATGTCAGATGCAGGCCCTGCTGACCTTGTATGGCATCTCCCCAGTGTGTGACACCATGTGCAGCCGCAGCTCCATCCGCCGCTTGAACACCTCCGGGCAGGCTGAGCATGTGAATACCTGTGAGAGACGGGGTGGTGTTGGCTTCCACAGGACCCAGAACCTGACCTGGAGCCTGCAGCTCAGCGTTCTGCCCAGCACATGGCACTGGCACCCAGCTACAGCATTCAGCCCACACCCACAGGAGCTGAATCTTGTACACTACAGAGTCCTGGTGTGGTGAAACACAAGTGAGGGCTGTGCTGTGTATCAGGCATGAGTCCTAGCCACAGGGGCCCTGGCTGTGGGGGTCCCAGCCATGGAACATGTGCCACATGGTGCTGGCAGGGGCCTCTTTGGAACTGAGCATGGGCTGGGACTGGGAAAAGTCTCCAATTCCCCTGCTGCCACACTCCAGCCCAGCAGGGCAGCTCCTGGGCGTACCTGTTCGGATCGATTCATGCAGTTCCTGGCTTCGTGTTCCAGGAGATTTTCTTTTCTAAAGTAACATTTGCCACACTTGGAACACTCAAATGGCTTCTCTCCAGTGTGTTTCCTTGGGGTATGCAAATAAAGAATCCCATCACTGCCTGTCAACAGCATCTGCACAAACAGGCCCAGATCACAGGGAAGGGTGAGGTGGGTACCTCCCCCCACCCCCACAGTGCTACTATTCACAGCTGCCCTAAAGCTGCTTTTGTGCTACATTTGAGTCCCCCTTAACAGCACAGGAGTCAATGCCCGCTGTGCTCCACAGAACACCATTTCTGCAGGGCCAAGATTCTTCCCCAACACAAGTGAAGCAAAGCTTGAGCTCTCACTGCAGGGCCGTGCCCTGCTCTTGGTGATCCACCTGGAGCTCCTCACAGAGCCCAGCCATGTGTCCCCCACAACCCCAGAAACACCCCCCAGCCCGGGGCACTCTCGAAGGCCAGAAGGATTTGCCATCGCCCACCTGCAACTAGCAGCTAGTGCAGCTGCCAAGGAGCCCCTCACATGGCCTTCCTGAGCCACAGTTCAGGACAGTCGCTGCAGCTCCGGGATGCTTTTCATCGACATATAACCCTCCCCCAGGCCAGACACCCACTTTACCACCCTGCGGGATGCCGAGATGCTGGGGCAAGCTGGCAGAAAGGACACTGCCCTTCCATCCCCCCGGGAAGGGGCAGAGCCGTGGGGGCGGCGCGTCCCCCCGCGTGCAAGGAGAAGGAGAAGCCGGAGCGTTTACCTGTTGTGCACTTTAAGGTAATATTTGCTGAGGAAGGTTTTATGACATGTGGGGC
>QUSF01000304.1:16608-55937 GCA_003676055.1 Chloebia gouldiae
CCGAGCTGCTCGGCGGTCGCCAGCAGGCGGGCGCGGTTGTGCGCCGTGAGCGCCAGGCGCCCCGTGTAGAAGAAGTCGAGCAGCAGCTGGAAGGTGTCGGCGAGGCCGTCGGGCAGCGCCACGGGCCCGCCGGGGCCGCGCGCGCGGAAGAAGCGGGAGCAGCTGGCGAGCACCGGCCAGTGCGCGCGGAACTCGCGGCCGCCCACGCCGAGCGTCGCGTCGCAGAACTGCCCGGCCGCGCGCTGCCGGTTCAGCTCCCGCAGCACCCGCACGCTGTGCGCCGCCGCCGCCGCCATGGCCGAGCACCGGAGCCCGCCGGCATCCGCCACCGCCGGACGTGGCGTCAGCGGGCGCCGGCAGTGACGCCGTGACCGGCCGGGGTCGGTCCGCGCGGCGGGGGAGGCGCGGTGCGGGTCGAGCCCCGCGGGTCAGGCGGCGGCCAGGCGGCGCGTGTACTCCTGGATGGCCATCTGGAAGTGTTCGGCCGTGTTTTGTTGCGGCCGCAGCAGGATGACGAAGGCTCGCGGCACGAAGTACCCGCCCAGCAGTGCCGCGAGCGTGCCCAGCGTGCTGAGCACCCGCCCCGCCGTCGCGGCCCGGCCGAGTAATACGTCCTGCCAGTAGAGCACGGCGGCCGAGCAGCTCAGGTGGAGCAGGAGGCTCACGGTCAGGCTCTTAGCCTCGTTGTAGGCAGCGGGCAGGTCCGTGCCCGCGTAGCTGAGCGCGAAGCAGCCGGCGCTGAGCAGTACCGTGTAGGCGATGGCGGCGTCGCCCGCGGCGCTCTGGGTGCACTCCAGCACCACCCACTCGTCCCGTGCGCCGTACTCCCGGTGCGGCACCGAGGGGCTGGTGGCCTCGGTGACCACGCACAGCACCACTTGCACCACAGAGTTGGCGGCCACGAACAGCACCGGCCCCTGGCGCCGCATCCAGGCCTCGTAGAGAGCAGGGTAGCGCGCGTTCAGCTTGAAGATGCAGAGGATCTGGAAGGAGCGGGTCGCCACGCACGAGAGGAACACGGTGAAGCTGATGGTGAAGAGGGGGACCCGCAGCAGGCACGCCGCCTTCGAGGGCTCCCCGAAGTAGCAGAAGAGGCTGCTGCAGGTGCAGGCCAGGGAGCCTAGCATGAGGAAACACATCTTCCCGCCCGCAGACTTGACCACCGGTGTGGAGGCATTGAGCGCAAACAGGACAGCCAGCGCTGCTATGAGCAGCATGAGAAGAACAGCCAGGGCCAGCAGCACACAGGAGAGGGGCTCAGACCACGACAGGAACTGGATGGTGCGGTTGAAGCAGACCTCGCTCCCCGCTGGGGCCCACTCATCCAAGCCACAGGCCTGGCAGTCAGAAGGGTCTGTGGAGGACAGGACACCTCACACACCTCGGACCCGGTAAGAGCTCTGCCACAGTGCAGGGCCCAGCCCGCAGCTCCCTGGGCTCTGCTCACCCATCGCGCCTGCTCCTTCGTGCAGGTGCTCCCAGGCCTGGGGTAGCAGAGCAGGTGCTTTTCCTAAAAGGCCTCCCATGTAAAATTGACCCCATGGACTCTCCCAAAATCCATGGCCTGGGCTGAGATAGGTGCTCAGTCATGTGAGGCTTAGGGCGGGGAGCTGTGGGTGGGAAGGGGTGCATACATCAAGCACTAACTTGGGAAGGATCTGCAGCAGCTGCTGCTGAATGGGACAGTACTATGTAGGGGGAGCTTTCTGCTCCCCCTGTCCCTAGAGCTGCCCCTGCCTGCTCACAGGCCAAAGGTGTTGAGGCACTGGCTGCCAGGAAGGGGTTTGTTGTTTTGGCTGGTGATGCTGAGGCAGGAGACATTTCCATATGCCAGGTGCTGATGATCACATAGTGCGGAAGCCCCGTGTGCCATCTGGGGCACAAAGGCAAACACTCTGTTGAATTTCCCTGGCAGAGGATGCGGTGCAGGGAACAGCTACCAGGCCGGACATCCCCTTTCCGTGGCCACAGGCAAAGAGGCTCCGTTTGCCCAGGTGGGCTCACCTGTGGGCAGTACTCCCCGGAAAGCACAGGGCATGGGCTTTGCATACCCACTGGTAAGCAAACAGGAGCCAGACCCACTGCCTTCAGGTCAGCTCAGAGGTTTTACTGACCACAGGAGGTAGGAGGCTGGGAATGGTGAGACAGGAGCAGGAGTTAGTATGTGGGCAGGGGAGGAAGGGGAAGGATCAGACCCTGTGGTGTACTGACCCGATGTGTTCAGGAAGGTTCCTGCTGGACAGGCCACACAGCTGAAGCAGCACTTGTGGCGGCTCTGCTGCAGCCGCATCTCTCCTGGCTTACAGGCCTCAGAACACACCGAGCTGGGAGCCTGCCAGGAGCACAGACAGGGTCAGGCTGGCAAGCAGCAGCACTCTGGCACCCCCTGCACACTGCCTCAGCCCTCAGTTTTGCCCTGCTATGAGGAAACATCCCAAAACTGGTGGCATTGGGATGCAGTCAGCTGAGAAGCAAGCAGTAAATAAGACCTGGGTGCAGAACAGTACCTGGCCATCTTCTGTGTGCCACAGGACTTTGCCTGGGTCAATGCTCAGCCTGTCAGGGTTCACACGGAAGGTTCCTATCACATCAGAAGTCCAGTTTGGGCCCAGCCACTTCCACATGACAATGTCATAGCCTTTTTGAATGTCCCCGTGGGCATCAAAAGAGATTCGGCTATTGTACAGGGTGAAGTTTACTTGCCTAATCTTTTGTAGGAGCTGTAAAAGAAGAGAGGAGCCCTTCCAATGGCACAACTCCTGCCATTGGAAGGAGATGTGCTGGAGGATGTTTTCTCTGTTCTGCAACTGCTTTCAAGCCCCCCAACATCTGCAGGAAATCTCATTCAGTGAGGGGCTGGTGGTAGAGGAACAAGTGAACTAGGATAGAGTCTAGGTCTAGGTCATGGCTGCTCTGTGAGGGGCAGCTGAACCCCACAAGGGTCTTCATCTGGGATTTGAGCCTTTGGGAAAGACGGAAACCTTTGGGCACAATGGAAAAATCCTTCCCTGTGGGAAACGACCCTCATGGGTCTTCTACCACAAGGCTGGTCTTACCTGCCAGGGATAGACAGTGCCTTTGCTGCAGGCCCCCGAGGCACAGCCCAGCAGGTCATGGAGGCCATGGGCCACGGCATAAACAGCCGAGTACACACTGAAGGAGCCCTGAGCGTTGTACATATCAGGGACAGTGGCAAGTGCACAGCATCCAGGGCAGCACTGGGTGCAGTTCAGCCGCATGTTCCCTGCAGATTCCTCGCCTGCCTCTGCACTGCTGGCACACTCAGCTGCAGTACCTTCCTCCGACATCCTCCAAGCTTCAAAGCGTTCCAGCATCGTGGACTCTGGCTTCTCTACTGCCATCCCAAACACCGAACCGATGGCCTGGATGCCAGGTACCTGCAAGATCCCTTGAGCCAACGACCAGTCTTCAGAGCCCACCCACACCATGCCTGTAATGTTCCTCTGGACCACCACCTTGAAGAATGGCAGAACAGTTCTTTTGGTGGAGAACACAACAGTGACATTAACCTTGACACCTGTGAGAATTTGGACCAGATTGTGAAGCTTGGGGTTGCTGGTGTCCGAGTTGGCAGGGATGGTGCCTCGGTAGGCCACACACACATTGCTTGCAGTCAGCATC
Organism: Chloebia gouldiae; assembly: GCA_003676055.1. Taxonomy (NCBI): domain Eukaryota; kingdom Metazoa; phylum Chordata; class Aves; order Passeriformes; family Passeridae; genus Chloebia; species Chloebia gouldiae. The sequence continues at coordinate 20,251 of QUSF01000304.1, forward strand.
TCCTGCAGAGCATCCAGGCCGGCCCTGCCATAGGTGTTGTCGCTGCCCAGCAGCACCACCCAGGTCCAGCCAAAGTGCTGCAGCAGCAAGAAGATTGCTTTCACCTGCTGCCTGTCACTGGGAATGGTACGCAGGAAAGAGGGGTACAGCTGCTTCAGGCTCAGCAACTCGGTGGAGGCTTCGTAGCTGATCTGCAACGAGAGCCAGGGGAAAGGGGGATGCACTGGCCCAGGCAGCTGCACCCCTGAGAGCAAATGGCATAGGCAGCCTGTCCTGGGAAGACTTGGAGCTGGGCAGGCAGTGGACCCAGTGCCAAGTGTGCTGAAGCAGGAGAAAGCTGTAATGGATGGCAAGCCAGCCCACTGCCTGTGAAATATCCTGTGACAGCACACACAGAGGGGCTGCATTTTCAGTTCTACTAGTCTCCTCTGGTCTGAGCCCACCATCTCTGAAACCGTAACTCCTTGGGATCCCTGGTTTTCATCAGCCATAGCAGCTGCACTTACCTCTGGTACAAGAAAGAGGCCAAGAACAGCGGCTGTGGTGAGGGCCAGCTGGGTGCTGTCGGGGCCAATGACAGCCACCGCCTGGGGTTCATAGTGCTGGAAACTGGGGAGCACCTGGACATACTGCTTGCCTTTAAGAGCAAGGGCACACAGCGTGGCGTGGAGGTTGGTAGACTCAGAGCAGGTGTCGTAGATCTCATAGCCTAGGGTAACATTAGGGAGCAGCGTGGTGGAGTTGTTGATCTCCTCCACAGCGAAGCGCAGGGCCTGGGACAGGCAGTAGCCGTGGCTCTTGAAGGCGGCTCTGTGGAATCGAGAGTGGTTGTCAGGGAGCACCGAGCGCGCTGGGGGCACGGGCAGCGCGGGCACTCACTCGTCGCAGCGGCGCACGAGCGGGCTGGCATCCTCCCGGCGCACCGCGGCGTGCAGCGGGAACAGCCCGGCCAGCTGGTGATCGCCGCGGAGGCTGAACGAGCAGGCGGCGGCGGCGGCCGCGCAGAGGCACAGGCGGAGCAGCGCGGGCGGCAGCATAGCGGGGCAGCCCCGCACCGCGCGGGCGGCTCTTTACGGGGCGGCGGCGGGCGGAGCCTCGCCCGGGCGGGGCAGGGCCGGCCGAGGGGCGGCCCCGGGAGGCGGCTCGGCGGTCATGCCCGCGCGGCGCAACCGCCCCCGCCGGGCTCTGGCCCGTGCCCTGGCCCGCGGGAGCCGGGCGGAGGCGGCCTGGAGGGAGTTCGCCGCCTCCTTCACTCGCATAGGGATGGTACCGCCGGCTGAGCCGGGGCTGGTGGCCGTGGAGGCGGCGGAGGGCACGGCCGTGCTGCTGCTGGAGCCGCGGCAGGTGAGCAGCGCCCACGGCGCGCCGGCCGCGCCGCGCCCCGCAGCGCCTGACCGCCCGCTCTGTCCTGCAGGCGCTGACCTTCACCGGCAAGTGCCGCCTGCGCTGCCTCTATGGAGCCGTCCGCCTGCTGGGCTTCGCCGTGGCCTCTCACCACCCGGGACTGCCGGTTTTCTCGCCGGCCACGCACTGCGCGCTCAGCCTGGAGGCGCTGCCCGGCGCCCGCCCGCCCGCCGCCGCCCTCCGCCAGCTGCGCGCCGCCGCCCGCGCCGCCATGCGCTCGCACCGCGTCCGGCGCCGTGAGTGCGGGACGGGCCGGGGGGCGGGCGGGCGCCATTTCGCGGGCGGTGCGGGGCGCGGCCATTTTGTGCGCGGGGCGGGTGGGGTGGGGCCGTCCCGCGGGCGGGCGCGGGGCCGGGGGTGATGGCGGCACTTGACTCTTTCAGAGGCGCGGGTGAAGCTCATGGCACGGTTCTCTCCCGACTGCGCTGTGGTGCTGCTGGAGCACCTGGACACGCCGGTGACGCGGTTCCTGCTGAGCCACCCACCGCTGTCGCGGCTTTTCGAGCCCCAGGTGAGGCGGCGCGGTGCCCGCTGCACCCTGTGCCGTCCCCGCACCGCCCGTGCAGAGCCGGCCGTGGCCTCACGCAGCCCGTGCTGAGTGCTCACCCTCTCGCCTAGAAAAAGGAGGAGTCTAACTTCAGGCCAGAGGATGCGGTCCTGGCGTCTGTGGGCATCGTGAAGTGCAGCCCCGACCAGGGGCTGCTGGTGTCAGAGAGCATGTACCTGGCGCTGGAGGAGCTGATCCAGGCCTGCTGTGGTGAGTGCTATGTTGCGGCTTTGGTAGCCTATCAAAAAAGGAAATTCATGAGTTAAAGTTGAAAGAATTCCCCGGCCAGCACATGCTGCTTGACAGTCCATTTTTTCTTTATTAAGAATGTGTTTCTAGAGCTTACGCATTGCCTAGGGTGGGTCAGTGATGCCAGCATCAGTCCAGTTCACACTCTGCTTTTCTTTCTAGCGGAAGATGAAGGTATCCCTGTAGTGCTGGTGTGTGGCCCAAAAAACACTGGGAAATCGACATTCAACAGATACCTAATTAACCTGTTACTGAACCGGTGAGTCTTTCCATGTTGTGCAAGTCTTTATGTGCTGCATGAGATTTAAGAGAAGGAAAAAAGAAAAAACAAATGTTTGACAGGTCTCTCAGAAGAGCCATCAGAACTCAAAGGTGCAGAGTTGCCTTCTGAACATTTCTGTTGAAAGACTGTTAAATTGCTGTCTTGGAGTGTGTGAGCACATTGGGCACCAAGCAGTTCAGTAGAGGAGTTACAATGCTTAGAAATGCACTGTGAATGTGGTTGGGGGAAGGAGAGATTCATGAATTTTTGCTTTGCAACCTAGAACAAAATCGGATTGCTCTTCTGATGTGATCAAATTATGTGGATGGTAAAACACAATCTCTCTCTGCAGCCTTCCTGTGGTGGAGTACATGGAGTGTGACATCGGCCAGACAGAGTTCACTCCTCCCGGGTGCGTGTCCCTGAGCAGCGTCACGGAGCCCGTTCTGGGTATGTGTTCCACTTTCCACTACTTCTGCGGTTACAGAGACTTGTTCCGTTTCTGAAATGAGCAGGGTGTTCTAGGCAGAGGCTCTGCTTCAGGGGAACGTGCTGCCACAGCTGTCAGAGTTTCCTGGGGAGAATAAACCAAGGGCTGTTTAAGATTTTTTATAGGGACATTTAAGCTCCCTGAGTAACATGGAGCTATTCTTCTGGTTTAAAGAAACATGATGTTGTAGAGGTGGTAGTACATGCTAAGGTATATCAAAGGGGATGTTCTGCCTTTCACATGTGAAAGGTCTCCTTGGGAAAATCTATATCCATAGATTAAACTAACTTTAGAAATCCAAAGTGGATCAGATTGAGGCTTCTGTGATGAGTGGAAAAAACAGAGTCCAGGAAACTGCTGGAGTTTGTAGTCATGCAGATTTGGGTTACTGTCTAAAAGGACATTGCCAGGTTGGTTTGGGGTTTAACTAGTTTGTCATAGACTGTTCTTTAAAGATTTGCAAGTGTGTGAGCAGTGATTTCAAACAAAAAAACACATCTAATATTAACCCGAAACAAACAAATCTCCCAGCCTGCAAATGACAAACCAGTTTCCCCTACTTGCAGGCTGTGCAAGGACAATTAGCATGTGGGAAGAGCGTGGGTTATTTCAGGAGAGGAGGCATGTGGGTGCTCAGGGACAGAAATGTTTTGGTTTGACTTGGGGAATGCACTGGATGTTCTGTGCTCTCTTTGCCAGGTCCCCCCTTCACTCACCAGCAGATGCCCAGTAAGATGGTGTATTATGGCCAGACCAGCTGTGAGCAGGACACGGAGAGGTACCTTGATGTTGTGAAATACGTGTTCAGCTACTACAAGAAGGAAGTGCCTCTAATCATCAACACCATGGGCTGGGTGAAAGGTAAATGGGGTCTATCTGCTCTGGAGAGATGTGGGAGGGAGGTAACAGTGGCACAGCACCATTTGGAACAAGAGTGCCCACCCTGAGCAAACACTGCTGAAGTAGTACTAACAGCAGTCGTGTGTTTCCTGTGCTCCTGAAGGTGATGGGCTGCTGCTCCTCATTGATATCATCCGGCTGTTGTCACCCAGCCACATTGTTCAGATGGACACGTGTGACTGGAAGGCCATGCCTCCGCTGACGCCTGAGCACATCCACTTCAGCGCCGGGCTGCACACCAAGGGCAAGCAGCAATCCAAGTGCAAGCAGCTGGGAGTGGGCAGCACGGAGAGCTGCCAGTACCCAGAAGGGGAGGACATGTCAGCTCCACAGCACAAGCTGCTGTATGTCCACCCAGAATTCCCTCGGGCGGGGGTGGCAGGTGAAGCGTAAGTAGGATGTTGAGTGCTCTGTGAGGTCCATGGGCTGAACAGAACCACGCAGCGTCCTTGACATGGGGTTGCTCTTTCAGGCGAGTGCACAGCGGCATCCTGCGTGACATGTCCATCCTGGGGTACCTGGGGCAGCTGCAGAGCCCGGACATTGGGGCGGTGCTCCCACTGCACAGCCTGGTGCCATATCAGGTAAAGGAGCTTTTTGGGATGGTTTGCAGGTGAATGTGCACAGAGTGCATGTTTGAAGTGATGGGCAATTTTATTCCTGCTGTATGTGTTTCTCAGAGGAGGGACAAACACTCTAATCTGCAGAATGACTGTATTCAGGGTGTCTGGAAGCCAGGCTCCTGTCCAGTTGCTGGTGTGGCACGTGTGTGCTGTGTGTCCTGTGTGTGCAGGTGTTGGCGCAGAAGCTGCTTGGTGTGCCCTGCCCTAGTGTAGGTGTGGTGTGGGAGTGTGCAAGGTGTGTACTCAGCAGGGTCTTACTTCTGAACTCAAAGTCAATCCATGAGGACCTGATGAGCACTTCTCTTTCTTCTCTTTCCCACCTCAGGTACCTTTCAATGCTGTCGCACTCAGGGTTATTCACACGGATGTTGCTCCCAGCAACATCATGTATGCGGTGAACGCCAGCTGGGTCGGGCTCTGCTGCATTCCGGAGGAAGTCCGGTGCCAGACCGAAGGGCCGGTCCTGCTGACACAGACACCAGTCTGCGACTGCCTGGGCTTCGGTGAGCACACCTGGAGCTCTGCTCTCACCTGCCATGTTTAGGCAGACAGTTTGCATAGTGATGGAATTATCTACTCTTTTAAAACCACCTGGAGAAGTGGGGTGAGTGTGGTGTGTTTTCTGCTGTTAGAGACTGTATTGCAGTCCTTGGACTTTGGTTAACAGGTGGTAGGAGCTGTGCGGGATGTCCTTGAACACTTGGAGCTTCTCTCAAGAACTCTACAGTGACTCACTTTCTGGTTCACGTTCTTGAAAGCACATTCCACGTAGTTTTTGCAAAACTCCAGTAGTTGTCTCACTTTCCTTGTGACTTAATTTAATGTTCCAGTTTTGACTTTGGTGCTCAGTTGGGTGTAGGGATGTGATAGTGAGCAGGGATACCTAGTGACTGAGCTTTGCATGTGGTTTTTTTAGGAATTGTCCGAGGAGTTGATATGGAGAAGAAGCTTTACCACATCCTGACACCAGTGCCTCCAGCGAATCTGAGATTAGTGAATTGTCTGCTCCTTGGGAATATTGCCATTCCTAACTGTGTTCTTGTGGGCCAGGTAAGAGCTCATGGGAGGAGTGGGAGTTGGTTGAGCTGCAGCTGGCTGGCAGGTTTTCCATTTTCTTATTCCTGAGGCTGATGCGTGCTGGGAGATGCCTGGGCATCAGCAGATGGTTATCTCTCTGTGAAATTGTCCTTAAGCACAGAAACTTAGGGAGAACAGAATGTTCTGCTCGTATTTCAGGTGCCAGAGTGGGGTTTGGTGATTGATGAGTCCTCCCCACCATCAGCTCTGTCAGCCTGGGGAGGGATATGCCTCCTCCTCTGCTGAAAGGTATAAGTTCTTAAAGTTGTTTCTGGTTTAATTTTTCCATTTTGCAGCAAGGAATTGAGGGAGAGATCCCCTACGTCACATCTGATTACAACTACAGTATCATGGGCTCAGGGAAACTGAGGAAGAAGAAGCAGCATTTGAAGAGAAGGCAGTACCCCTTTGAGTGTGATTACACTTGAAGCCTCAGGGTGCTCAGCCAAGGTTTATTCGTGTGGGACCTCAGGTGGTTGCAGGAGCCCTGGGTGCTGCAAAGGCCCTGGGCAGGTAGATGCTACAGTGGGGCCAATTTTGATAATGTTTTGTATGTTCAGTTTGTATTTTTGTTGTTTTGTAATAAATATCTATGGTAAACATTGTGCTGGTTTGGATCTTTTCCTAGGCCGAGGCTGACACAGCCGGGGGCAGCTGCCATTGCCCTCACACTGGTCAGGACCTCTTCCCATGGCGTGCCTGGCCCTCAGGGAGCTCAGGTGTCAGCCCACAGTGTCCCGAGCTGAACTTCACTGTCCCCTGGCTTTGGGGAAGGGCCCATACTGGGGTTCTGGCTGGCCCATGGCTCTGGGTGTCCTGCTGGTCAGGGAGAGGGGAGGGAAGGAGCACCACAGGGAGCCCCTGTCCCCCTGAGTCACAAAGATGGAGCTGCTCAGTGCTGCACTGTCACAGCCCACCCTGTCTGTCCCCTGGGACTGCTCCCTCCTGCCCTGTGCTGTCCTGGTTGCATATCTGGTGCTGCAGGCTGAGCTCAGTGCCCTGAGCACAGGCTGGGAGCAGCCTGGGCTGATTTGTGCTCTGGATAGAGGCAGTGGGATGGGATTGGGGAGGAGCTTGGCACCCAGCTGCTGCATGGAGCACTGGGGTGTGTGGCCTTACCTGACCCCACCTTCTCTGTCCCACTGGGACACGGGAGGATCTTTATTTATTTTTCTTCCCAGCCCTTTGTCAGTTAGCAATTTGCTGCCAAGGGAAGCCAGGAGTGGTGGGAGTCTCACAGGGCTGAGTGCTTTGGGTCAAGTTGAGGACATTTTTGGAAAAAGCTATTCTTTATGGGTAATACCAGCATGCCAGGCTCTTCCTGGATCTGTGACTGCAAAAGTAACCTGGCTTCTAATAGCAGCTCCTGCCAAATGAGGCATGGCTCTGCCTCAGCCCAGACTGGGGAACAGTCCAGCCCTGGAATCTGCAGCCCCCTGAGCCCAGTGCCCCTTCGAATCCCCTGTGAGGGCCTGTGGAGAAAGGAGGGAAGCAGAGGAAGGAGGAATGTGGTGCACTTGGGGCACAAGCTTTTTGGCTGGTGGCTGCTGTGGGTGTGAGTAATCTGCAAAACTGCTTTTATCTGGTTTGGGAAGAGATTTCCTAAAACTCCAGGAATGAGCAGCTGTAAACAAACAAACAAACTGGGATGAGAGGTGAAGAGGGGACAGAGCTGGAGAAGAGCTGCAAGGGGCTGTGCAGTGTTGCAGCCTTGTAAAGAGTTAAACTTAATCCAGGCCTAATTATCCCCATATGGCTGGGTCTGGCAGCAAAGGAAGAAGTTGGCCAGCATTGTGGCCTGAACAGTGGCTAAAATAAATAAAGGGGCCGTGGTGCACTCAGGGGGAACATCCCAGACAGGGTGAAATGGGAGTTCAAGTCACAAGAGGGTGGTGGAAAAAGCTTCTGGAAAGGTGAGATAGGCAAAGGACATGGGAGAAATGCCCCACACTAAAAGCACTGTGGCCAAGCATCCCCCTCGGTGTGGTCACCAGCACCCAGCATCCACCTCAACCAGCTGAGGGCAATGGATCCCACGGTGGCTCCATCCCTTGGAGCTAGGGGACAAGTGAATAACCCGTGTGCCAAGCTGCAAGTCTGGGGCATTTCAGGGGTGGGGAGGTGGTACAAAGTGTCAGTGCCTGCTGGGGCCCAGAGGTGGATGCTGCAGCCTCAGGAAAGGGGAACCTCACTGGCTTCTGGTGCTCCCTGAGGGGAAGAGGGACAGCAGGGAGGCTGGGTGTTTTGGAGCATAAACCTTGGTGAAGCATTCCACCTACAAGAACACTGTTCTGTGATTCACGGGAAATCTATGACAACACTTCAAATATTAAGTATGCACTAAATCAAGCAGGATTAATTTTGCAATACATTGGCATCAGTTACCTTTGCAGCAGCGATTTATGACGGAAATTCTGGCAAAGGATGCCTAGAAGCAACAAAACTCTGAGAAGCACCTGGTGCCTATGGGAGCAGATGTTGTGATGAATTTGGAGGCTGGGATCGTCTTGGCCTGGCAATTTTGCATGGGGGAGGATGAAGGTGCCATCTTTTTTTGTCTTTGTGGGGTTTAAACCCTATCTGATGCTTTTTTGGATTAGCAGGAGGAAAATCCCCCTTAATATCCCTGGTTTTCCCTATGCAGGCTGGGGGCCCCCGTGTGCCCACGGGTGCAGGGATACAACCGGAGCTCAGGGCGGCGCATTCCTGCCCCCTCAAAAGCCGGACGGACGGCAGAGCCGCCAAACAGCCCCCTTCTTAATGCTGATTCTTTCCATCACAAGCACGTCTTGTCTCCGTGGCCGAATGTCTTCCATAGACGGTGGAAAGTGAAATTTGTGCAATGTCTGTAGGAGGCTGAAGAAAGGCCCTTTGTGCGCCCCCCGCGCGGGCGCTGGGCAGCCTCCAGCAGCACCCTCGGCCGCCCCGCGGCTCCCGCCGGCGGCGTCAATGCACCGCTTGTCCAGAGACCGGGACCCACTCTTAAAGCCAGAGCTGGTCTCCCTCGGTTAGTCCCACCGGTGGCCCCGTCGGGGCGGGCACGGCTGCGGGGGGCCCCCCGGCCGCAACCCCAGGATGTTTCTGTACTGGAGGAAGCGGGGTGCCTACGAGCTGGAGGCTTTGCCGCCCGGCCTGGCGGGGCTGGAGTACGGGGCAGTGGAGCGCTTCTCCTGGAGCTCCAGCCTGGACGTCAGCGAGGAGCTCGGGGGTAGGTGGCTGGGAGGTTTTGGGCAACGGGCAGGCTGTGGCTGAGCGCGGCTGCCCAAAACCTCCAGCCCGGGCAACGTGGGTGAGGGTTTGGGAGAAGCTGCTGGGTGCCGCCGGGATGCCGTGGGAATGCTGCAGGTGCAGCTGGGGAGCGCTCAGCGAACCGCCCCGTGCCACCGGCGCCGCTCCCCCCGGCCCAGGCAGGCGTTTGAAGCAGCCGGCTGCCGCTGCCGTGCGCTCTGCCTCAGGGACGATCCGGTTTCAAAACTCGTTTGCCGTCGCCGGGAGCGCCGAGTGTGATAGCATAGCCGGCAGCAGGAGAAGGAGGAGGTGACCGGGCGGGGAGAGGAGCTGATGGGGACAGGATCTGTCCTGCAGCCCCCGAAGTGTCTGGTGGGGACCCGGACACGCTCCTGCCTCTGCCCCAAAGCGGGGCTCCCTGCGAGGAGCCCCCAGCCCGCGTGTCCCAGGCCCTGGTGCATGTGTGAGCCGCTGGCAGGCTCGGCTTTTGGGAACGGCCACGCGGCTCCGGCCGTGCCGGCGGCTGCGGCGTGGGGCCGATCCCTGGCACCGCCGGCCGCTCCGGCCAGCCTCTAGTTTTTGGTGAGTTTGGGAAACTTTCCCTTGGGTGCATGAAAGAATTTCTTATTTGTTTCCGTTATTATTCCCGATAGGTCAAGTGAAACGGCAGCGGCGGGGGGCGGGGGCCGGCCCAGCTCGGCGGGCGCTGCGGGGCGGCCGCGGGGACAGAAGCCTCATTGTGCTCCTGCCGCGGGGGCTGCGTTCGGCCCCGGCTCCCAGCCCGGCTCCCAGTCCGGCTCCCAGCCCGGCTCGTAGCCCTCCTACCGGAGGGCGACTAGCTGAGCCTTCCCTGGCTGCTCCTGCACCGTCATCCAGCAGAATCCATGGTGCCACAGCAGCCCCGGGATCGCCTCCCAGACGGGAGCTTGAGCAACCAGCACCATTCCGAGTTGCCACCCCCTCTCCAGGCAGAAGCAGCAGTTTTTTCCGTGCTGCTTCAAAAGGCAGACTGTTTTATCCCGCAGACTGTTTCTAACCCCGGTCTTGGCCGCGCTCTCGCTTGGGTCGGCGTGGATGCTGTTTTTGTTGGCAGGAAGGATGCGGGAGATGGAAGCGGTGCGACGGGGAAGTCCCTGTGCCGCTGGGCTGGTGTAATAGCCGTGCCACCTGGTAGAGCCGTGCCATTGTGGTAGAGCCATGCCATCTGGCCTCTCCACATCCCCGGTGGTGGCTCCCTGCCCAGCAGGCAGCTTCCCAACGGTGCATCCCTGCCTGCAGCGGGGCTGTCCAGCCCAGAGGGTGTCTGTACTGCTCGTTTGCCCTGCGAGCAGCCCGGAGTCTGTTATTTTTAAACGATTATGTTCGACACATAACAAAAGCCTTCAAAATAGGATTTGTCCCTAAGGCCGATTTAACTGTCAAAGCTTAAAGTGGCTCCTAAGCCCCGTTGGAGGCTGACAGCGGCAGATTTAGTGTTGCTGCTGTAGCCCTACGCCGTACCAGCCCGAGGGGAGCTGGGGCAGGTCCGTGTCCTCATCCTGTACCCTGGGGTGCTGAGCAGGAGGTTCCCCCAGCAGGAACGCTTCACTGGCTCCTGGGCACTGGGCTTCATTCCCCGGGACGAGCTGTGGGGCAGGCAGGAGCGGGCCAAGCCCGAGTGCTTTGCTGAACTCTGAAACCCGGGATTCCTGGTGTGGGAGCCTCAGCGTGGACCTAGAAGGGGCTCACCACGGCACCCAGGCACTGACCCTACTCTCTCCACAGCGGAGCCGTGCCCAGAAGAGGAGACAGCGCTGCACTGCCAGAATCCCGACTGTGCCGGAGAGAGGAGGGCGGCCAAGGTGGGTCCTGCGGGGTGGGGGCAGCGCCGGGCAGCTGCTGCCTGGGATCTTGGGGGTGAGAAGAGACAGCGAACAGCCCTGCCCAGCCTGCCGCTCCCTGAAGGGCCCCTGCTCTGGTCGGCAGCCCCTGGCCTGCCGTGCCGGGTGTGCATTCCCTGCTGGCGTCAGGGTCCTCCTGGCATTTAACGGCACAGCGGCGGTTTACGCGTTTCCCCAAGCTGCCGTGATTTGAGCTAATCCTCTCCAGCCCGTCTGTTCCCCTGCTCGCTAACATGACGCCAGGACAGATTTAGGGTCCCTTCTCTCCCGCCGGCCGTACGGAGCCGGGCCGGACCCCCGCCCTGGCTCCCAGCGAGTCCCCGGGGCCGCTGTGCGGGGCCGCGGGCGGTGTCTCCGGCGCAGCAGGCAGGACGGCCCGGGCGCACCGGGGGTGTGCCGCGGTGCTCTGTTTGCACGCCGGGCTGGCAGGGCCGGTGCTGCTGGGGCACACGTGGCACTGGGCTGCAGCTGCCCAGGAGTGCAGCTGGGACTGCCAGGAGCGACTGAAGCCACCCCACCGCTGTGACCAGACCCCTGATGGTGCCTGGCAGGTAGCGGGGGGTGGGCCGGGGGAGCTGGTCAGGCTGGGGGCTCATCCTGCCGTGCTCTGTGCAGGATCGTGATCCCCCTTGTTTTGTGAGGCACCGGCTGAGGGGCGGCGGAGCTGGGGGTGTGCTGGGGGTTCCATGGGGCTTGGATCAGGAGCTGATCCCTGGGATGGGCAGAGGGGTTTGGCCATTCCGCCTGGCCCCTCCTGTGGGGATGAGTCCAGGGATGAGCTGCTGGCACAGGGTGGATGAGGAGCCCCGCATCCCTCTGGGGCAGCTGTCAAGAGTCCCAAGGGATCTCAGTGAATAAATGCCAGCTGCGGGCACTGCCTGGAGCCTGTGGCCATACTCCCACACGCAGGTGTCACGACGGCCACGATGGCAACAACGCTGTGGGACACATGGTGGAGGAGGGCTGAGGGTACAGGGTGTCCTGAGGCTGAGGCTGCCTCCAGACCTGCGATAGGACACTCGTGGATGGCAGGGGGTGCTGCAGAGGGACCGGCGGCCCCTCGGAGAGAGCGCGGGTGGTGGGAGCGCGTCAGCGCTGACCTCAGCAGCGCCGGGAGGAAGGAGGGCAGGAAGTGGGGGCGGCTGGAGCTGCACAGGCGCTTCCTCCCCGCAGCAGCGCAGCGTACCACAGGCAAGCCCGGGCAGGGCTGTCTCCTCCCAGCACCCTCGCACCCCTCCGCGGGCGGGGTGGCGGTGGGGGTCCCACACTGGCACGGGGATGTGTCAGCGGTGCAGCAGGACTTGCTGGCAGTGGCCTGCAGCACCACAATCCCCAGTGAGATGGGCACTGGCCAGAGAACACAGGCTGTGCACTGTGCTGGGGGCCTGGCCGGGGGTTTAAAAATAACCCGCTGTGAATGCCTGGAGGGGCTGGGGCCGCGGCCGTGGCCGCACACAATCGGAGGAAACCCGCCGGCTTCGAGCATTGTTTGTCTGCAGACGCTCGCTTCCTCCGTCCTGCCGCGGGGACACGGCTCTCGTCAGCACAAAGGGGCTGCGGGGTGCCAGGGCGGCCTCCCGGGCCGCTGGTGAGGTGCTGGTGCACGGTGCAGGTGACTGTCCCGCAGCTCCCTGTTCAAGCCCCGGCATGTGCAGGTGTCCCAGGGTCTCTGCTCATTGCGGTGGAGCAGGGAGGGGCTCTGCGGGACAGAAGGTCCCGTGTCATCACCATGCCCTTACAGCACCCGCTGCCTCATGGCCATGTCCTGGTCATGCTGCTTTCCCTCTCTGGCTTCAGCATTCCCTTGTGAACAATGTGCCAGCTGCAGCTGGGGGGTGGGAGAGGGGACCCTGCTGTTCATGATGCCGGCCATCCCTCCTGTAAACGTGCCACAGCTGGCAGCCCCGGGCAGGCCTGATGGACTCATGTCCCCGCAGGAATGCCACCACGCAGAGTGCCGGCAGCTGAGCCGCAGCGGCCCCCTCAGCCTGTGTGAGCTCTGCGATGGCCGCCTCCATGGCACCATGCACTTTGATGGCCACATCCGCTTCGACCTGCCCCTGCAAGGTGAGCCGGATGGAGCTGTGGCACTGCTGCCGCAGGGATGGGAGTGATGGAATGCACTTGCGGCAGGTGCAGCTCAGGGATGGGAGTGGGATGCAGCGGGAGCCAGCACGGGGCTGGGGGAGCTGTCACAGCCCAGCTCGATGCCCGTTCGCAGGCTCCATCCTGGCCCGCAACATGTCCACACGTTCATGCCCCCCACGCACCAGCCCTGCCTCTGATGTGGAGGAGGAGGAGGAGGGTCCGGCAGAGAGCAGAGGGTGAGCCCCTAGCCCTGCACAGCCCGTGTGCAGCCCCAGCCCGTGGCATCCCTGTCACCCTGCCCTCCCTGTGCCCGCAGGGAGCGCAAGAGCTCAGCGCTGAAGCTGCCCAAGAAGAAGGCTTGGCGCAGGCACACGGACGTAAGGCACCGGCTCCTCTCCCTGGGGCACTCGGCAGGGCAGCAGCATGGCCCTGGTGGGAGGGAGGGAGGGACCTCTGGACAAGCAGCTGACACCTGCCCCCAGGACCCCAGCAAGGAGTGCTTCACCTTGAAGTTTGACCTCAGCATTGACATGGAGGCAGAGATCGTGCCAGCTGTGAAGAAGAAGTCACTGGGGTGAGTCTACTGGGGACAGGACAAGGGACAATGTGGGGACAGATGCAGAGACAAATGTGGGGCTCGTGTCCCTCAGGGAAGTGCTGCTGCCAGTCTTTGAGAGGAAGGCAATCGAGCTGGGCAAAGTGGACATCTACCTGGACCAGTCCCACACGCCGCTGTCCCTGCAGTTTGAGGCGTATCGCTTCGGGGGACACTACCTGCGGGTGAAAGGTGCTGCGGGGGCCCCGAGGGAGGCTTGGCTGCTCCAGAGCTCCCAGGGGACACTGACAAGGTGATGCTCCCACAGCCAAGCCCGGGGATGAGCTGAAGGTGGAGCAGGCAGTGCGAGATGCCAGGTCAGCCAGCCTGCCCATCCTGCACCCTCCCAGCAGTGCTGCATTCCCTGGGCCAGTGCTGGAGCCACTGCCAGGACGTCGGGAGGGCACTGAGAGCATGGTGAGTGCCAGTGCTAGCTCTGGGGAGGAATTGGAGTGGGATGACAACATGTGTGATCCCCCCATAGCCATTCTTTCTGGTGAAGATGGGTCATGGGGCCGCAGCATGTTGTATTCTCCATGGCCTTGTATGGTGTGGGCTGAAGATCTGCCTGGAGTCCCCAAGACTCACTTTTTCTCCTGGGTGTGCCATGCTGGCTGTGCTGTGCTGGGCTGTGCTGACTACCCCACGGTAGTGTAGCAGTTCAAGCAGCAGCACCAGCCCTTTGACGGTGCCAGGTACAGGCTGGCATGAAAGCAAAGGCAAACAGGAGCCCTGGGGGCCCCAGTGTTGACTGCAGCTCGGTGCCACCCCAGCCCTAGGACTCGCCCTGGCTACTGGCCCTCCTCTCAGCTGCAGGCAGCTGCTGAGCACAGCAGCTCTGTCCTGCCCCGTGGACCCTGGCCCCAGATAAGGTGTGGGACCGGCTTGGGCGTCGCTCCCATGGGAGCAGGGTGCCAGACCTGAAGGGAGAAGCTCTGCAGGGTCCCGCCAGGGGGACACGGTGCTTGGTCCTGTGCCAGCAGGCCCTGAGGGTGGCAACCTGGCTGCCTGGCCAGGGCTAGTGGCCGCCCGTGTCCAGCAGTATGACGCCTGGCTGCAGGACCGGCAAGGCTCTAGCAGGGATAGGGGACAAGTGGGCAACCAGCCACCTCTATGGGGGTCTCGGTCCCGACCACCTTCCTGGGGGCAGGTGGGTCCCAAGTGGCACCGAGGCGACAGGGCTGGTCACAGCCGGGACATCTGGAGAAGTGGCAGCACAGTGAGTAATGGGAATGGTGCCCGTAGCAGCTCTTCCCGCCTGGGTCTGCGGACGTGGCTGGGTGTGGGGCCGTGCTGGCAGCAGTGGCAAGAGCATGCCGCTTCCCAGGGCTCGGTGGCAGGCAGGGAGCCCCGACCCGGCTGCGTTCTGCGCCCCGGTGAGGAGACGGCAGCGGCCGCATCCCGGCACGGCCCCGGGAGCCGCCGGTACAGCGGAGCCCGGGGCGGCGGGAGCCGCTTGGCCGTGACCCAGCTCTCGCGACCAGCCGGGGGGCTTTGATCTCCGCCGGTGAATTGTTCAGCTCTGGTAGCTTATCTGCCGAGGAGGGAAATTAGGTTTTCGGCGCTGGCCCCACCTCCTTTTGTTTCGGAGGAGCTCGGCCACAGCCTGCCCGGCCCCGGCTCTGTGGTCCGAGCCGGGAGTGCGGCTGGACAGACGGCTCGGCCGGGTGCTGCGACCCTCGGGATGCCCTGAGCCCCCGCGCTGCTGAGGCCCCTTGTCCATGGCCGGCCGGGCTTGGCCAGGCAGCGCCCGGGGTCCTGCAGCCCCGGGGCCCTGCACCCCCGGGATGCAGGTAGGCAGGTCAGTGCGGGCAGGGGAGCGTGGCCAGGGGACCCCACTGCCCGGGGCTGCCATCTGGGTGTCTGTCTGTCTGTCTGTTCCACCGTGCTCGAAGTCAGCCAGGCTGCTGTCCCCATCCTGGCCGCAGAGCTGGGCACTGAGGCTGGGGACACTGGCTGTTCCCACTGCAGGCTCCGGGACGGCGGAGGAAGAACATAACAGAGTTCCTGGGGGACAGCAACATCCCCAGCCCTGAGCCAGCCCTGCACGGCAGCAGCTCTCTGCCCACCAATGGCACTGACACCTGGAAGAACCGCGCTGCCAGCCGCTTCAGCGGCTTCTTCGGCTCCGGGACTAGCACGGGCTCCTTTGGGCGGGTATGTGGGATGCAGGCATGGGGAGGGGTGTGGGAACTGCCTGTGGCTATGCTGGGGAGCTGGGATGGGTCCCCCTGGGGTTCAAGACCCTAGTTCCACAGGCAGGGTGAGGTAGTCCATGGCACATGCCCACCAGCCCCCGCCCAGCTCTGTTCCCCACTTTTGTCCAGGAGACTGAGAAGCTGGAGCAGCTGGTGAACAGGCTGCATGCCTACAGCACCTTTGGGCTGCCCAAGCTGCCGCCCCAGCTCCGCTTCGACCGCGACTCCTGGGAGGAGGACGGGGACGAGGCTGGGCTGACACTGGAGGACAGCTGGCAGCAGATCATCCAGGGCACAGAGGTAGGACAGTTCCTGGGGCGCCTCAGGGTCTCTGCCCAGGCCCTGGCACAGCGCTGACCCTCAGCCTGGCAGGTCCTGTCGCGCCGGCAGTGCCACCAGCAGGAAGCCATCTGGGAGCTGCTGCACACAGAGGCCACCTACATCCGGAACCTCAAAGTCATTACTGATGTGAGTGCTGGCAGCCACTGCACTGTGCTGGAGCTGGGGGCTGTGGCTGCAGCTCACTGCCTCTCCATTCCCTCCCCACAGCTGTTCCTCTCCTGCCTGGTGAACCTGCAGGAGTCAGGGCTGCTCTGTGAGGTGAGTAGAGGGGGCTGCAGGGGACAGGGTGTTCAGGGATGGATCCTCACCTCGCCATGCCGCAAGGTGGAGGTGCCATTCCGCAGTGCTGCCCACCTCACCCCCACAGGTGGATGCTGAGCGGCTCTTCAGCAACATTGGGGAGCTCATCCGGCTGCACTGCAAGCTGTGGCGCAGTGTCATGGCCTCAGTGCTGGCCAAGGCACGACGGACTGGGGCACTGCTTGACCCCATCGACTTCCTTGATGGCTTCAAGATGGTGAGTGAGGATACCATGCCACAGTGGGTAGCCATGCCATGCCGTGTGCTGCATGGTGACCCACCTTGTGTCCCCCAGTTCGGGTCCCTCTTCAAGCCCTATGTGCAGTATTGCATGGAGGAGGAGGGCTGCATGGAGTACATGCGGACCCTGCTGCGGGACAGCGAGCTCTTCCGCACCTATGTGACGGTAAGGGGAGGGCAGGGCAGGGCTGGGGCTGGGCCGGTGCCAGTGCTAATGCCTGGGTGCCACAGTGGGCCGAGAAGCAGGAGCAGTGCAGCCGCCTGAAGCTGAGCGACATGCTGGTGAAACCTCACCAGCGCCTCACCAAGTACCCGCTGCTCCTCAAGTCTATCCTGAAGAAGACAGATGACCCACGCGCCCGTGATGCCATCACCACCATGGTAAGAGGTCAGGGGTGGGGGGCAGCAGGGTCGGTGGCCCCTGGGCCCTCAAACGCACATGCCACCCCTGGCACAGATCAGCTCTGTGGAGCGCTTCATCAACGACGTCAACTCGCGGATGCGCCAGCGGCAGGAGCGGCAGCGCCTGGATGCCATCCTCAGCCGCATTGATGCCTACGAGGTGGTGGAGGGCAGCACAGATGAGGTAGACAAGGTAAGCTGGACATGGTGGAGCTGCCATCTCATGCCATGCTGTACCATGCCATGCCACTCAATGCCACCCTCTCTCACACTACTCTGCCTCTCTGCTGTGCCACCCTATGTCACTTCATGCCAAGCCACCCCATGCTATGTCATGCCATGCCACCCATATCATGTTTCCCCATGCACCCCATGCTGACACCGGGGGCTTCTGGCAGCTGCTGAAGGAGTTCCTGCGGCTGGACCTGACGGCTCCCATCCCTGGCACCTCCCCGGAGGACACCCGGCAGCTCCTCCTCGAGGGCAGCCTGAGGATGCGGGAAGGTAAAGACAGCAAGGTGAGGACCGCAGGGGACAGAAAGGTCTCGGCTCTGGCCCCTGACCACCCACCCTCACTCACTGCACCGACTGGTGCCCATGGCTCCACTCTCATCCCCAGATGGACGTCTACTGCTTCCTCTTCACCGACCTCTTCCTCATCACCAAGCCCTTCAAGAAGGCTGAGCGCACCAAGGTGATCCGGCAGCCCTTGCTGGTGGACAGAGTCGTTTGCCGGGAGCTCAGAGACCCAGGTGAGAGCACTGGGCAAAAGGGGGACTACAGGGAGGTCCCTGGACACTGCTGACAGCCCCTGCCCACAGGCTCCTTCCTCCTCATCTACCTGAACGAGCTGGGGAGTGCTGTGGCCGCCTACACCTTCCAGACGAGTGGGCAGTTGTGCCGCAGCTGGGTTGAGGCAGTGCGCAATGCCCAGGTGAGGGCACATGGGTGGCTGTGGGACCCATGGGTTCCCTGTGAACACCCCATTCCTCACTGAAGACTCCCCCTTCCCAGAACCTGCTGCAGCGTCTGCGGCAGCGCCGGCGCATGGAGGAGCAGGAGGAGGAGGATGAGGAGGACGAGGAGGATGATGGTGAGAGTGGCACTTCAGCTGCCAGTTCACCTACCATCCTACACCACAGCAGCGCCAGCCCGGACTCACAGCAGTGGTAGGGAGCAGGAGGGAGGGACCTGCACACCCCCAGCCTGGCAAAGGCTCCTCCTCACCTTCTTGTCTTCACAGCCCATCCGATGGCTCCACCGAGACGCTTGCCATGGTGGCAGCAGACGGTGGCGACGAGCTCTCCTCCCCAGACTGGGATGCAGGACCCTTCAGCTCAACCTCAGATGGCTCCTCTGTTAGCACCAGCACCTCCATTGGCACTGGCACCTCTGTCGAGACCCCCACCTCCGCCGAGACCCCCACCCAGGAGCTGCCTGCAGGTGCCCTGCCTGTTCCCCTGCCCCACGGCGTGGCCTCCCCAGGCAGCGGCTGCCGCTCGTCCTCCATCGACAGCGCCTATGGCACACTCTCACCTGCCTCCCTGCGGGACTTTGGCCAGCAGCCAGAGGGGATGGCCGAGGAGGGGCAGGAGCCCTCCCTGGCCCCTCCGGCTCCACGGCCTGCCTCGCCCCGGCTGCGCCGCCGGACGCCCGTGCAGCGCCTGCCTTGCCCGGCCAGGGTGCTTAAGTCCAAGTCAGAGGCCAGCCTGCCCCAGCTCCTATCCCCCACTTCCTCAGGCCCCCTAAGCCAAAGCCGCAGCCTCTCTGACCTCTGTGCTGGTTCCCCTCGGACTAGCCAAGACCCCGCACCTCAGGCTGCCCCTGGCAGCAGTGGCAGCTCCACATCAGAGCTCTCAGAGCCAGAGGAGCCAGTGGAGAGCCCAGCATCCCTCCAAGGGGAGCTCAGGCGTGAGCCCCAGCCTCCTGCCCGCCGGACCCTCTCAGACCCGCAGTCGGCACAGCACCGCAAGCTGACTCTGGCACAGCTGTACCGGATCCGGACCACGCTGCTGCTCAACTCCACGCTGACGGCCTCGTAAGCACATGCTGCCTGCTCCTGGGGGATGCCCCAGCCCTTCCAGGGGCTTCCCAGGGACCGAGTCCCAGTGCTGAAGGCGTCTCTACCCACTCTGTCTCTTGCAGGGAGGTCTGAGAGCCGCTGGCATGGAAAAGGACAGATGCATGGATGTACCAAGGAGCTTCTCCTGCTTCTAACCGTAGCATAATGCTGGGGCCGGGCAGAGCAGGCACTGGGATGCCACTGTGCCTGCTGGTGGGGACATGGATGGGGATGCAGATCAGTCCCCCTGGCAAGGACGTGTCCTGGGCATGGTGGTGCGGGGCTGGACATGGCACGTGGCTTGTGCTGAACCCCTTGTCCACAGACAAGGGAGTTGTCAGGCAGGGGGCCCTGGGGCTGTGGGGGGCTGTGGGAGACTGTGGGTCAGCTCTTGCAGGCGAGGAAGGGATGATGACGTCGGCAGTGGTGAGTGGGGAAGGTGCTGAGAGAGATGTGGTGCCGGTGGCACAGTGCTGTGGACAGTGCAGGGAGGAGGCTGGGGCTGGTGGCAGGAGAGGATGGTGCAGGGCTGAGGCAGATTTGCCCTGTGGGGTGGCAGTGGATGGCAGCCACCACTGGGACCGGAGTGTGGGAGACACGGTGGGACATGCGCGGTGGCCGCAGCCCCGGCTGCCCCCCCATGCTAAGCTGCACTCCACGTCCCAGCTGAGCAATAAAACCAGCTGGTGCACGCTCATGTCTGCCTCGCCTTTCCTTTGGCTTCAGCAGCACCCAAGGCTGGGCATCACCTGGGTGGGTGCAGTGTGGCTGAGGGAACCCCACCAGGACAGACAAAGAGGGGGCTGGTGCCAGTTCCAGCTTCCCGTTCTGGAGGTCGGGGTGCGGCTGGAGCCCCGGGATGGGTGTCTGCACTGCTCCCCACATACCCTGCGACCCCCCACCACCATCCCGACCGTGGGTCTGCACCAACAGGCAAGGGAGGGCGGTGGCCGGGACCGCGGCGAGGCACTGCAGATTCCTCCCGCGCCCAGCACTCCCGTCATGTGGTTTCATACCCCCTGGACTCATTTCCAAAAAAGCATTTCCTCCTGCTGCGGTTGGGTGTAAAAGCCTGTCTGGGGAGGGCTGGCGCTCACTCACCACGCGTCGCGTGCTGCTGACGGCAGCCATGGGGTGCCGGGGCACCCTGCCCGGGCACTGAGCTGCCCCGACACCCCACCGCACCTGCTGCCCCGCTCCCCTCACCGCCCCGGCATGACCCAGCCGCATCGGCCACAAGGATGAAGTGTTGCTGCCCTGGGGTGGCTTGGGTGAGTGAGGTGGCCTGGGCGTCCCATGGAGCCCTGGCACCAATTTTGGGGTGTCCCACGGCTGTGGCCGTAACGGGTCTGGAGGAGGGAGGGTGGAAGGTGGATTAACTCCAGTGCCAAGCACGCCAACACCGCTTACCCCTCTGGCTGACAGCTGGGGCTGGGCTCTGCTGCACCTAAACATTCACGGTGTGGTGTGACCACGGCGGCCACCGGCCGTGAAGATCTCGGCCACAGAGCGGATGCGGCCGTGGGAAGCGTGGGGTCAGTCGTGGGGCTACAGGCAGGGCAGTGCCACGGGGAGTGGCTGTGCCGACAGTCTGCGGGCGGCTGCTTTCGGGGCTAGGCAGGCGCACGGGTGGTGGCCCTGGCACACGAGCACCGCGGAGGCTGCCTTACCGGGGAGGGAGAGAGGGGCTGGCACGGCACAAGCGGCGGTGGCTCTCCCCTCTGCTCAGCCAGCCCTGTCCCTGCCCCGTGCCCACGGCTCCCCTGTCCCCCGGGCACCTGCCCCCCGCCCTGGGCAGGGGCAGCTGCCCGTCTGCAGGCGGGGTGCGCGGGCAGGGCCCCGCTGCGGGACGGTCGTGCCCCAGCGGTGACTCAGATGTGCCGCTGGCAGCCGGGACTGAGGCAGCCGCCCGGATCTGCCGGCAGCGCTCTGCGAGCGGGGCGGCCCAGCGCGGTTTCCAGTCTGCCGGTGGCAGCGGGTTTAGTAGAAAATGATTCAACTGCCGTAATCGGGGCCATCACGGCTGGGAAATCCAGCCCCCAGCGAGGAATCCCCTGGCTCCCTGCCCACACTGTCAGTGCCACGGTCCTCTCAGCCCCCGGCCCGGCCTGTGGAAGGGGTGTCAGCGTGGGCACTGCTCGCTGCACCCACCGGCGCTTCCAGGGGAGCAGGGCTGCTCCGCGGACAGCACCTGGCACCCCGCGGGGGAGCAGTGACCTACTTTGGGACGCGCGTAACGGGGCGCGATAGCATCGGGGAGAGCGTGAGCCAGGCACGGCTTCCTTTCGGGGAGGAAATCACCTCCTCTGTGCGGGAGATAAACCCCAGGAAAGTCAAAGCTGGCGGCGTTAACCCTTACGTGCCCGGCTAACGACACCTCCCTGAGCTGGCGATCTCTGGCACCACCAGCAGTCCGTGTGCCTGACTCACTGGTCCCCATGCCTGGGGACATGACAGGGGTCCTGTTGGTCGAGCATCTCGGTGCCAGCCTGGAAGCACCATTTGCAGAGCACATGGGGGCAACTGAGAGTCCCCTGAGCACAACCTGTGGCACAGTGGCCCCCCCAGTGCCAGCAGGAAGTTGCTTGCTCGTGTACTGCGGGGAAAACAGAGCACAGGGGCTGCCACGGGGCATTCCCAGCCCTGGGGCAGCACACCCACGCGGCTTTGGGGCGGAGGGCCGCGGCTTCAGCCGTTCAGCCTTGTGCAGGCATCACTGTCCACACATTTCCAGGTACGGCTCTGGCTCTGGTAGCCCAGCATGAGCTGGTGTGAGAGCTGTCCCCACGGGTGCAAGGCAACCCGTCTGCCTGCAGCCCTGATCTCTCCCTGCTTGCAGGTGACCTTGGCAGCGCTGTGGCTGGCAGCCAGCGAATTGCAGCCCCCAGGGTGGCGGGACCGCGCCGTGCTGCGAAGGCAGCGGGTCCTGGTGCAGCCAATCCTCCGCCTGCGGAGACAAACCGACAGACGCCCGTGCCCTGACGGCATGAACTGGGTCGAGCCTACTCGCCGGTGCTGCTCTCAGTGTCCCGCAGGTGAGCGCTGCCCGGTCCGTGTGGCATGGCACAGCACACCATGGCACAGCAGGTGCATTGCTCCAGGTGGCCGTGCTCCCTGTCACCCCACTGTCCCTGCAGGGACATTCATGGTCGAGCCCTGCACAAACGTGAATGACAGAGTGTGCCGCCCGTGTCCCGCCGGCACCTTCCGCACCCAGCCCAACACCCTCAGGGAGTGCCAGGCTTGCTACGAGTGTGACCGACAAGGTGAGCTGGCACCACACCACACCGTGCTGTGCTATGCAGCACCGTGCCACGCTGCTCACCGCCTGCTTTCTGCAGCTTTCCAGACTGTGCTGACCAACTGCTCGGCCACCAGCAACATCGCCTGTGGCTGTGAGCCCGGCCGATTCCGTGTCTGCCTCGACAAGCAGTGCAGCGAATTCTCTTGCCAGAAATGCCAGTCCTGCACTGGACGCCTCATCCAGCGACCCTGTAAGTGCTGCCAGCTGCCCCAGGGCACAACAGGCCAGCTGTGCCACCTCTGGCTGTGCCACCCTGCCTCATTCCCACCCTCTCCCCAGGCTCGGAGGCACAGGACACACTTTGCGACAGCAGCTGCAAGCCTGACTTCTACAGAGAAGATGATGAATGCCAGCCATGTCATATGTAAGCATTGACCCTCCAGCCCACACATGTGGGGTCCATGGCATGGCACAGCATGGCACCTATGGGTCCCATCTCCTTGCAGGAGCACCCAGGACACATGTGGCAAAGAGTGCCAGCAAGTGTGCGGCAGCAACAACAACCAAGGTATGGGGACAATGGGGCCAGGGTCGGTGGTGTGCTGTCACCATGCTGGCCAGATGATGGGAATGCTTCTGCTCTTCCTTTCAGGCTCAGGTCTGGAGTACATCCTGCTGGGACTCACCGGGCCTCTCTTCCTGGGTGCCCTTGCCATCTACCACAAGAGGAAGAGGCTCTGGCATGATGCCCTGGCAGGTGATCCCTGCCCCACGGCACAGGCAGCCACCTCAATGGCCGGGGCTGCAGACACACCATGGTGCCAGTTCAGTGCCCAGAGGTGGGACAACCTGTGCTGGACCCAGCCATGCTCCCCGCAGGGGACAGAGCGTGCAGCTGGCACAGCAAAGCAGAGCCCCAAACACCCCTTGCTGCCTGAGCCACCCAGTGATGAAGGGGAGCCCTCTGCACCCCTGGAGCCCCGCGGTGCCTTGCTGCAGGGCAGCCAGCTCTATGCTGTCATCGATGTGGTGCCAGTACGGCGTTGGAAGGAGTTCATGCGGATGCTGGAGCTGCGGGAGGCAGAGATTGAGCTGGTAGAGCTGGAGGTGGTCCACATCCGTGACCAGCAGTACGAGATGCTGAAGCGCTGGTGCCAGCAGACCAGTGCCACACTGGACCACGTCTTTGCCGCCCTGGAGCGCATGGAGCTGGCCGGCTGTGCTGAGGCACTGCGCCAGAGTCTGCCCCTGGGACCCTGATCCCCAGCGTCAGCACCCTGGCACAGGGAGGTCCCGACACCTCCACATCTCACTGGGCACCTCATCCCAGCCATACCCCTAAGTATTGTTACTTATGCCGTGTAGACATTTTATGTCAGTTTTATGTCCCCTTCCCACCTGCCTGTTCCTTCTATTTATGTCCTCCTGCTCCCAGGGCCAGGGAGGACCCCATGCCCCAGCACGTCGGCTGCCCAGCCACTTGCGGGACAAGCAGGCACCGAGCCCACCGCGAACCCATGGGATAGTTCTCAAGGCTGCCCGCTGCCGGGCGCTCCTTCCCCCTCCCCAATAAAGTGGTGTGTTCTCCATCCGCCAGCCCTGCCCTTCTTCGCAAGGCTGCGTCGGCCGGACACCAGGGCAGTGCTGGCCTCAGGACCACCAGCGCTGATGTGGCCACCACAGGTGACGGGGAATGTGGGTGCTGGCAGAGATGCAGGCAGTGTGGGTGTTGGGGGGTGGTTGTGATGATGTTGGTGAGGAGGCACCGCTGTCAGCGAGCATGGCGTGGGTGGGGGATGGTGTGGGGAGCCCCAGGAAGGCGCGGGGCACTGCTGGCGGGGTTTATCGTTTTAATCGCTGGAAAGGCAGGCGGTCTGGGCAGAGGTGAGCCGGAAGCTGGCCTTGAGCGGCTCTGGAGGGGCAGTGATGAGGGCGAGCGCGCTGCAACGGCGAGTGGTGCCAGCGGGGCGTGCGGTGAGCCCGGCCGCGGCGGCCGCGCCGGGCAGTGCGCAAGGAGCCGCGTGTCCCACGTCACGGCAGCTCGCTTTGCAACGGGCAGCACAGGGTAGCGGTGGGCTGGCGGCAGCGGGGTGTGTGGGTACGGGGGGCTACGGGTGCCTGGGGCGGCGGAGGGGGCTTCTCTAGGTTGGGCTATGTGGCCATCCACGGCAGGAGGAGGGTGCCGAAGCACGTCGAGGTCCATGGGAGGACCTGCCAGTCTCCTCCTGCTGCGAAGAGCCAGGATGAGGTGTGGCGTGGCTAGTGCTTGGCTATGTCCCCCTTCTTGAGGATGATCTGTCGCTGCCAGGGCGCCAGCTTTGTCTCATCGTACCCGAGAGTCCTTAGCTTTTCCGACTGCTCCTTCTCCTTCTCCTCCTCCTCCCGCTTCAGCTTCTCCTGCTCTTTCCTGCTTAGCAGCAGAGGGCACGGGGCGCCGCGGTCACCAGAGCCGCGGGAGCCGCCGTGCCCGCCCACCCAGGGAAGGGGCTTACGGCACTCACCGTTTCTGCTCCCTGCGAAGGCAAAGGGAAGAGTGGGGTTAGTAGAGCCACGGGAGTGACCGGCTGGTGCGGCATCCCCCGACCCTGGCTCACCTCTCTTCCTCCAGCTTCTTGCGCAGGATGTCCCTCCTCCAGGCCGGCATGCTGGCCAGGCGCGCCTCCTCTTCCTTCTCCTGCAACAGACAGCCGAGTCACCGGCACTGCCGGGAGCCCGCCCTCACTGCCGGCACCATGGGGCCGCAGCATCGTCCTGGTGCGCGGCACCACATCCTTCTGGCAGCGCCCTCCTTGGCACGATACCGGTGGGGTTCACCAGCACACGCTCGCAGATGCGCCCCTCACTGCCCACCTTCCGCCGGCGCCGGGAGGAGGAAGGAGCGCGTGGCGTGGCCAGCCCTTGCAGCACACCACAGCTTTATTGCACGACACGCGGGGGCCCACACTGCCCCGGCACCGCAAACGCCACACCAGAGGGGAGCGCAGCCCCGCCGCTGCGCCTCCCACACACCACACAGCCACGGCAAGCGGCACACACTGCAACCTCGGCCCGGGGCCGCGCAGAACAGCGCCCAGCCCTCTGCCAAGCTGGGCTGCACCACGAGCCACAGAGGCAGGCGAGCGCACCCGGGCACCAGCCCACAGCTGTCCCCTGAACTTGCTGCTGCCCCATGCCACACCACTGGCACAGCCTGCAGCATCCCGTTGGACTCAGGTGTCGAACATCTCTGCCTCCTTCTCCTTCCAGAAGGAGAAGCTACGGTCAATGAAGCGGCAGACGTCCTCCTCGCTGAACTCTCCCAGCTCTGGTACTGGCATTGCTGCCCCCTGCCCATCCGGGGCCATGGTGGGGGGCTCTGGCAGGCTCTCTACCACTGCCACAGGGTTATCCCCAAAAAACTCCTGCACGAGGTCCTCAAAGCCGTCAAGCCAGTGGCGGTGGCCAGCCTCGACTTGCTCCAGCACGGTGCGGTGGAAACGGCGGACGCGGTGCCAGCTGTGGCTGCCCAGGCGGTCAAACATCTCGTAGCAGAGGAGGTGGCGGAAGCGCCGCTCCTCAGGGCTGAGTGGCATCTCCAGCAGCTGGAAGTAGCCCAGCATGAAGAGGTCGAGCGGGAGGCTGTCGTGGGGCATGGGCGAGCCGCCGACGTGGGGCAGGAAGTGTTGGGGCCAGTACAGCACTGTGGTGCGGCTCAGCCGCCGGATCTGACGCCCTGGGACCCGACGGGCAACACTCCTCCAGCGGGCCAACAGCCGCCCCGCTGCCGGTCGCCGCCTCCCCGGCCGCCGCGGCCGCTCCTCCCCAGGGACTGCCGCGAGTGCCCGCTTCTTCCAGTGCTCCAGGAAGAGGAAGACGGCGCGCTCCTTGCACCCCTTGGTGCGTTCATGCGGGCTGCTTGGCTCTGGCACCGCTGGCCTGCTCCTCCGCAGCGCCCCGTCCCCGTATTCCTCCTCCAGAATGGGCCGGCGGGTGCTACCAGGGGGCTGCACCCGCTTGCGCTTAGTGACCCTGGGGGGAGGTGCAGGGTGTGCCCCCGGCCCCTCGTAGTTGGCCTTGAGGCTGCGGACAGAGACACCGCAGCCCAGGATCTCGCGCCGGGCGTCGTGCTGGGCACCGGGGCTGCCCGCTGCTCCCCCCGCCCCGGGGCCCTCCCGGCCCCTCAGGGCGGCTGGTGGTGCTGCCGCGCTCCTCGGCAGTGCGGGGGACTGGCTGCCGTGGGCAGGGGCGTCCTCGTGGGCGAGGGCGAAGCGCTGGGGTGCCGGCGGGGCAGAGAGCGGCAGGAGGGGCAGCAGCTCCTCCTCCGGCCCCCCTGTAAGCGGCTGCCACGGCTGCGCCTCGTGCATCACCCGCAGGCTCCCCAGCTGCCTCTCCAGGTGCTGCATGTCCTCCTCCCGCATCGGCTGCCCGGCGGGTCCCGGTAAGCCCCCGCGGGCAGGTGGCCCGCGCCGGCAAAGGGGCGGCGAGCGGTTCCCAGGCTGCGGCGGGAAAGAGGGCAAAGGGGCTCCTGAGGCCATGCCGCACGCACCTCGTGCCACTGCCGCCGTGTGTGGCATGCCCGGGGTATGACTCCCCTGCATGCAGGTAGGGTGGTCCCCAGCCCAATTAGGAGCCAGAGGCAATGCCACGCACGCCGTCTCGCCAGGTCCTGAGCTGCTTGGGCCGTGCCCGCGCCGCGCTCGCCGCCGCAGCACGTGGGACCCCCCTACCTTGCGCCGCTGCTCCTCTTCCTCCTGCATGCGGAGCTGCAGCTTGCGAACCATCACCTGCCGCTTCCACTCGGGGATGGGCCGACCGTGCTCGTCCTGGCTGGGCACCAGCGCCTCCACTTCCACTGCTGCCCCAGCGCCAGCTGCCGGCACCGGTGAGCTTCCGTTCAGTACTGGCTCTGGTGAGCCCCCTGCCAGGCAGCGTGGTGGCCCAGCAGCCTCGGGGGTGGCCGGCGGGGTGGGCGTCCTGGTGGGTGACGGGGAGGACACTGG
The DNA here is from genome assembly GCA_003676055.1 of Chloebia gouldiae. Taxonomy (NCBI): domain Eukaryota; kingdom Metazoa; phylum Chordata; class Aves; order Passeriformes; family Passeridae; genus Chloebia; species Chloebia gouldiae. The sequence continues at coordinate 47,361 of QUSF01000304.1, forward strand.
CGACTCTGCCTGTGGAAGGAGGGAGGGAGGGCGGTGGGCACTTGCCGTGCTGTGCTGTGCCGCGCCACCGGCTCCCCTGGCCCCCGTCACCACCTACGTTGGCCCCTGCCTGGCCGCTGCCGGAGAAGACGGTGGTGAAGCCTTTGCTCTGTGGCGTTGGCTTGAGGCTCTTCCCAGCTTTGATCTCGGCCAGCAGCTCCGAGTTGTCGCCGGTAGGGGACATCATGTTGAAGGACTTGGTGCCTGAAGGGAGGCAGAAGGGGCAGTAAGCACCCCACCAGCACCATCTCCCTGCCACTGTGAATCCCCCAGCATCTTGCAGGGTAGGGGAGTGTAGGAGTGGCTGGCTGACTGCCCTCCTCCGTGCCATCCAGGAGCCCCTGGAATACCCCTGAAGCAGCATCCGGACACCCGGCTCACCGGTCCACAGGAACAGCACATCACCAGGCTCCGGGGTCCATCAGACCCCAGAGGAGCAACCCCCCAGCACTCAATAGCCTGGTACCCCAGCTCCACAGATCTGTAAGACCAACACTCCAACAGCAGCTTACAGGGTCCACGGCACCCTGCTGCAGCAGCACCCCAGCACCCCAGCGTTCAGCTGCAAGGGTCCCGGCCTGGCCCCAGCCCCAGTGTTACTCCATGCCCCCGAAGCACTATGTTGCAACAGAAGTGTGCCTCTGGAGGGATGGCTCCGTGGCCGGTGGCAGCCCTGTCGCTCGCTGCAGGACGGCCCTTACATTCCCCTGACAGCTGCCGGCAGCGATGCACCGACAGCCTGGGCCAGACTCCCTGCCAGCCCGGTGCCCAAAGGGCTGCGTGGCACCGGCACCCCGGGCATGCTCTTCCCCACTGCTCACGCCACCCGCCTCGCGAGCACCCACCGTCCGTGCCAGCCATGCGTGAGTCCCTAACGGCCCATGGTACCGCGCCAAGGCAAAGCCCCCTGCCCGCGGCCGGCGCCCGCAGCTCGCTCCGCTCGGCTGCGCCACGCCGCAGCCAGAGGGCTGCGGGTGCTGAGGGCCCAGCGGGACGCTCGCGCTGCCATCCAGCGCCGGCTGAGACCCCCCGGCCCCGGGAGCCGGCGCTAATAAAGCGGGCGCCGAGCAGCGGCCAAGCCCGCCGGCTGCGGTCAGCGGCGGGGGAGCGGCCGGTGCGCTCACGTGGCGGGGTCACGCCGGCCGGCTGAGCGCGAACAAAGGGCCTCTGTGTGCGGGGCCCGGCTGCCTGCCCAGCCCCGCCGGCCCTGCCTGCCGCCTTCGGCAGCCCCGCACCAGCGCCGGGCTCCCCGCGTGGCACCGCCGGCCGGCGACGCGCAGCGAGGGCGCGGCGGCCGGAGCGCCGCGGGCAGGTGACAGCCCCGGCGGCCAGCGGTGCCCCGTGGCTGCAGCACAGGGCCTCGCCGGCTGTGCCCCGCGCCAGGGCACCCCCTGAGCAGGGAGGAGCGTGGGGCCGCGGTACTTACTCTTCATCTGCCTGAGCGCCTTTCCTCCTAGGGAGAGAAGCAGAGAGGCGGCGCGGGGCGCGCGGCAGAGGAAGGATTTGGCCACCGCGAGACAAGAGAGAAGAGAAGCGGCCAGCAGTGAGAGCAGGCAGGGGCGAGCGGGCGTGGGGGCCCCCGCGCCGACACCGGAGGAGAGAAGGACAGAGAGGCTGTCAGGAGCCGCGCGGCCCGAGTGCCGCGGGAGGAGACGAGCCAAGGAGGTCAAAGCCACAGTGCAGCCAAGAGACAGTGCCCAGGATCACTCCCCGTGCCCACCCGGCACCCTGCCACTTACTTCCCGTAGACGAGGAGGAGCGGCGGGGGCCAGCGGGAGTCTCGGCGAGTGGGGGCGGCGGTGGGGGTGTCGGGCAGGCGGTGTCGGGCAGTGGTGGGGGCGGGGGTGGAGGTGGCAGCTCGGCACCAGACTTGTTTTCCCCATTGCTCATGGTGTCCGCCGAGATGGGTGATGCCTGAAATAGAGCATGGGCAGGCGTTGCTTGGTGCCTGTGCCTCTGAGCTGTGCACAGGCTTGCGGCGCAGGGCTCACCTCCTCGGTGTGCGCCATTCGCTGGGGGCCTGCCTGCTCGGCCACAACGTGCCCCAGGTGCTTGTAGTAGTCACCGGTGCTCGGCTGCTTGCCGAAATTCCTTGACCGCCTGCTGGAGTCGGCCCGGCGCAGGCCCTCGGGACTGCTGTCACGCGATGCCAGCTGCAATGGGGAGCCCACCTCAGCACTGCCGTGCCCGGCTATGACTGTGGTGCAGGGCTGTAGTGGAGTAGGACCGTGCCAGCGGTTTGCCTTGGGGCAGATGCAGAGCTGGGATGGACAACAGGTGCATGCCCTGGAGTCTGTTCGGCAAACGGCTCTGCCAGGGGCTGTGTGCCATTTTGGCAGCGTGTGGCATCAGTGCCTGGCACTGTGACCCCATAGCCTGTGCCCAGGATCCTGTCCAAGCCTCCCCCGGGATAACCCCCTGGGAACAGGAGTGCCGAGCCCCAGCCCCGCGGATTACAGTAAGCTTATCCCGCGCGGGGCTGGGGCCCGGTTCCAAACCTCCCTCTGAACAGCGCTCTCAAGCAGCGCAGCCTCAGCTCACCCCGGCACATTCCACAGCGGCTTTGCGAGTTGTGCTGCCGAGTGCTGTGCTGCAGGGGGCTGTGCCTGCTCCCTGGGTTTGGGGTGCCACCGTGGCATAGCCCTGCTCCCCTTGCTGGGGGCCCCTCTATTTGCATTTCCCCGTACGCCACCTCCACCCATGGCATTTTCCCGGTGAGCCCGGGTGCTCGCCACCACCGCCACCAGCTCCAGCTAAGTCAACAAACGTCAGCTTGGTGCTTCCTACTCCAGCTGCCATGGGAGTTGTGCCAAGCCTGGCTCCCACTCTAGCAGTCCCAGCTCTGGTTGGGCACAAGGGTCTGTGCCACTGAGTCCCATTCCATGGGCACCCGCACCGCTGTGACACCACTCTACCACACACCCACACCTCCCCAAGGCAGTCCATTACTCTGGTAAAGCACTAAAGAGCCAAGGCTGTGCACAGCGAGCACTGTGGGGTCCCGAGTCCATCGCGTGCCTGGCACACACTGCCCTGCTGAGACACCCATCCCATATGCCTCGTCCCCCAGAGTGTTGAGCTCTGCCAGTGTCCTGACCATGCCCAGAATCCTGTCGCCAGTGAGGTGGCGCAAGTTATGGTAGGGGGTCAGGGCGGCCCCAAACCTACTGCATCCTTATGCCCCCCCAGCCCGCCATGGAGGGCTGCACCCCTCTTACCTGTGCACGCCTGGCTGAGCCCTCTCAGCTCCTGGCAGCGCTGGCTGTGCCACCCGACACCTGTGGCGCGGGCGACACCGGAGCCGGCCGCTCGGGTTACTGCCTGCGCAGCTGCCCACGCCCAGCTCGGCATGGTGCCTGTGGTATCACCGGGCCGCATGGGCGCGGCTGCCATGGCATGATGCTGCCGGGTGCCCCAGCCGGTGCAGCAGTGGAGTGGGCCCACCCAGTGCCGTGGAGCTACCAGAGCATCACTGGCCTCAGCTTGCTGCATCCTTGCTGCTGGTTGAGCCCTAGCCCCCCCAGTGCACGCCAGTGCCGCAGGCTGGGACTGTCCCCTCCCAGTGCAGGCAACAACTGCTCAAACGGGATGGGTGCCTGGTGGCGTGTCCCTCCCGGGTGGTATGTCCCTTGAGCTGTGTGTGGGGCATGGTGCAGGGGACACGGTGCATGGGGCCGTACCTCTCGGCGCAGCGCCTGGCTCTCCACATGCCGCAGGTTGTTCTTGGCCCGCACGTAGATGTCAGCGGTGTGGGGGGCAGCGGGGGGCGCAGGTGCAGGGTAGCCAGGGGGTGGCGGGGGTGGCCGGGTGGTTGGGGGTGGGGGTGGTGGTGGGGGGAAGGCAGGGGGTGGTGGCGGCGGGGGACCCTCGCCTGCTGGGCCCCAGCCCCGTGGCCGCATCTCGGGGTCCAGCATGTCCATGTACGCCTGCATGTCCGCCAGCGCCGGCTCAGGCACCCCTGCGCAGGGCAGGGGGTCAGGGGGGGCTGGACCCGCACCCCCCGCCCCGCGCCCCCTGGCCCCGCACTCACGGGCGGCGGGGGCCCCTGGGGGGCCACCCCTCTTCTCCCCGGTGCTGGACTGGCTGGAATGGCAGGAGTCGTAGTTGGAGAGGGTGCTGGCAGGGGAGCCCACCTCGAAGCGCGCCTGGGGCACCGACGCCGTGGTGTTGGGCGATGACATGCCCGAGTCAGGCTGTCGGCATTCCCCATCCGCCGAGGGGTCTCGTGACAGCACGCGGTGCTCCACGCTCTGCTGGCACAGCCGTGGGGTCAGGCAGCAGGGCAGGGGTGGTGAGGCCCTGCGTGCTCCCTGTGTGCTCCCCACGCCCGCCGTACCATGTTCTCCACGGTGCGCAGGTACTGGGCGCAGTGGCTGTGGCCATTGTAGTCGGCGAGGTCGGCTGCTGTGTAGCCATCCTGGTCACGGATGCTGAGGTCGGCACCGTTCACCACCAGGATCTGGCAGCACTGGGGAGAGTGGGGGTGCATGGCAGGGCTGGAAGGAAGGGCCTCCCCTTGCCCTGACACCCTGTTGGCCACCAGCACCCACCTCCAGCTCGCCATTCTCGGCGGCATCGTGCAGTGGTGTGCCGCCCCAGCCATCGGCAGTGATCTCCCCGCCGTGCAGCAGCAGCCAGCTCAGCACCTTGGCGTGGCCACGGCTGGCGGCGAAGTGCATGGCCGTGGCCCCCTCGGCGTCCCGTTCCGACAGGCTCACTGTCGTGAAGCTCATCTGTGTATGCAGGCGGGCTGAGCACTGGGGCTCTGTGCCCTGTGCTGTGCCACCGCGCTGTGCCACCACGCCGTGCCATGCCTGGACAGCGCTTACCAGCCATACGATGACAGTGTTGTGGCCCATCTGGGCGGCGGCGTGCAGTGGGGTCATGCCGTCATAAGCACACGCGTGGGGGTCAGCCCCACAATCCTGCACCAGGTACTGGATGATCTCCAGGTGGCCTTCCTGGCAGGCGAGGTACAGCGGGGTGGCCCCCGTCTTGGTCTGGGCACTCAGCGTACTGCAAGTGGGGCACAGCGCCCGTCACATGTGGTCACTGCTACTGCCAGGGCTGGGACAGGGAGCAGGAAGGATACAGGGACATGGGGGCTTGTGGGACACAAGGAATGTGGGCAGGCGCAAGGGAAACAGCTGCGGGCAGGCAGGGCAGCCAGGATTGGGAGCTGTCCACCCCATGGCTTCCGATAGGTCCCTGTGCTGCTGCAGTGGCTGCAGCTGCAGCGGGAGGTCACTAAGTTAATCAGCCTGCTTAGGCTAAGCTCCTTCCTCTGGCTGTTTTTGGACACTGCAATTTAGTCGTATTTTGAAGTAAGCTGCTTACACAGTACTGGCCATGGAGCCAGCAGGGAAAGGCCAACTTGCACCATGGAAGTGCCTGGCCCAACTGCTGGGTGCTGGTGTCCCCTCACTGCTCCAAAAGGCCTTGGCATCCTTGTATCTCTCATCCTGAACTGTGTTTCTCAAACTGTGCAACCCAAATCCTGAATCCCACATCTTTTAGCCCATATCTCCCATAGACCCATGTTCTGCATCCCACATCCCACATCCTGCCTCCCGACCCCACAGGAAGCTGTTTTATTAAGTGCTCCATAAAAAAAACCTGTTGAATATTTAAAAAAGGAAGAGCAATAAATACTCTGCTCTCTTATCGCAACGATCGCAGGCCCTAAATAATTGATCCCTGTAACTGTGAGACGGGCTGTGGCCGGCACTCCCTTCCCGCTGTGCCTTGCGTGCCCCGTGCCACTGAGTGCCTGCCCCACGGTCCAGGAGTGCCAGGCGGGCAGAGCCCTGCGTGCTCCCCAGGCAGGGGCTGGGGAGCTGGAGACAGCGGGAGCAGAGGCACGGGGTCATTCCCTGATTCCCATTTCTCAGTAATTGGGAAGGGGTTAAGCCACTTGGGCACCACCAGTAAACTGCTTTGCCAGATGGCTGAGACCCCATGCTGGGCCACCGGCTGCCGGGGGGCCCCGCGGGCCGATGCAAAGGTGGGTGGGAGAGCCAGCATCCCGCAGCGGCACCAGGGATTGGATTTCGTCGCTGTAACGGAGCCTCCGGGCAGGCGCGGGGCTGGGAGCAGGGCCAGCCCTAAATAATTCAGGGGGAAGGCGGTGACAGCAGCGGAACAACCCCGGCAAGCAGCGTGAAAGGCAATGCGAAGCCGTTCCACACCTGGGCTGACACAGCGGGCATCGAGCAGGAGCAGTGACTGGTTTGGGGCTGGGCTTGGGCTGCAGGGGTTAATCCCAGAAGTGCTCAGGGCTAAGCTGGCACACCTGGGGCAAGGACATAAAGAACTGGGGCTGGGACAGCTCTGGCCAGTAAGTGCCATGGGATCCAGGGATCTCTGTGGCTCTGCCTGGAGAAAAAGATGCAGGGCTCAGGTGTTGTGGCATCCAGAGACAGAGGGGCGCCGAGTGCTGGTTCACATCCCGTTGCCTCAGAACTCCCTGGATGTGGGAGGACTGTGCACTCCGTCTCATCCACAACCCTGGAGCCTTCCAGGGACGATGTGGAGCAACAGCGCATCCCCCCGGCTCTGCTTTGGCCGGGTCTTTGGGTTATTTCTAGTGGCCTCTGCCCACCACAGGAAATCGGATTAGCGGCCACCTAATCACCTGCTGCAGCCTCGTGGCGAGGCCCGGCATCGCGGGCCCTGTGGACTGCTATGCCACGTAACCCGGGGACGAGCCCGGCTCCGGGTACCGCTCAGGAGGAAAAGTGGGGATGCTGCCGCGACGGAGCCGTCTGAGAGAGGCTGCCATGTCCAGCAATGCCCACGGACCTGGGCAAGCGGAAAGGTCGTCTCCGGCGCGGGGAGCAGCCTCTCCTCGGCGGTCAGCCTAATCCATTTACATAACAGCGGGCGGACAAAGGCGGCTGTGTTATCGCCCCGCGCCAGGAGCCGACTCAGCGGCCAGTGACAATATTTCTGCCAGCGCTCGCCCCTCTCCTCCTCTCCCTTTCTTTCTGGGCCATAAAGAAGGTGCAGCTGGCTGCCCAGCCTGATAACGTGGCCGCGTTGCCCTTGGAGCTAGGGGATCAGGGTGGCTGCAGCATTCGTCCCCAGTGCTGGCACTTTGCCCAGTGGCTGGAGGGAAGGCTGGGGCCACAGCAGGCACCCTGTTCTCCCACTAGCACCTCTCCTGCTGGTGGGTGCCAAGCTTCCGGCAGACCCTGTCTTGCTTCCAGCAACTGGGGCCGTTACCTGGGGCAGTGTCCCAAGAGGAGTCGCAGGGAAGGGAAATCCCCTTTCACCGCGGCGTAGTGGACGGGCAGTGCTCCCGTGTTGGTGGCTGCTGTGGGGTCGCTGCCTCCAAAGCGGAGGAGCCAGTCGATCACCTCATGGTGACCGAAGCGGGCTGCCAGGTGTAGGATAGTGGCACCAGAGTTGTCTGTGTCCTGCAAGAGGAAGTGGGACGGCTGTCAGTACCAGGGACCAAGCCCTTCCGGCAAGGGGGCTGGGGACAGCAGGCAGCCGTGGGGTATTCCCCAGCCCGGAGCTGATTCCAGGCGGGTGGGGTGGCCAGGGTGGAGTTCCTGTCCGTACGGAACGGGGCTGGAGCAGGAGCACAGGGCATTGGAGCTGTGGGACCAACGTGTCTGCCCTCCGTCAAGGGCCTGCGTCCGCACACAGTGAATGCAGCACAATGCCCTCCTTGTTCTACCGGCCGCGGAGCCCTAACTGCGGGAACTTGCCGCCGAACCCCGCTGTGCCGCCAGCCCGTCCACCCTCTACGCTCGGTGGGGCGCGGGTAGCGCTGGCCCCTGGCCAGGAGGTCGCCGATGCGTGCTGACCCCTTCCTTCCCGATTAATCTCCGCTCCCAGCCCCGCCGCCGCCGCCTCTTCCTTCGGCCGTCACATGTCTTTAACTCTCGGCCGGCCCCGGGGCAAGCCGCTTACCGCCGCGGTCCCGCCGTTGTGTAACCCCCGGAGGGGGCGGCAGTCCCGGGGAATATGTGCTGCCCTCGCAGCTGAACCCCTGCGGGATGCCGGGGACTCTCCGCGTCCGTCGGATGCCAGCCGCAATGCACGGCGGAGCCCTGCCCGTGCCGGCTAGGACGGACCCCGGCTCGCCGTCGGTAGAGCTGGAAGCACCACGCGTGACCGTCTCCCCGCGGCCACAGCCACCCACACGGGACCGCGGAACGCCTCCCCGGCCGCCCGCGCCACCGAGGGACCCTCCGCCGCCCCCCGCGATCCCGCTCGCACCTGCACGCCGCAGCCCCCCTGCGTGAGCAGCCACTGGAGACAGGCGAGGTTGCCGGTGGCGGCGGCGTCGTGGGCCGGCGTGGCCCCGTTTCGCGCCCGCGCGTCCCCGCGGAGCGCGGCCTCGGCCGCCAGGTACCGGAGGCAGGCGAGGCGACCGGCGCGGGCAGCGTGGTGCGCGGGGGACGCGCCCAGGGCGTCCCGCAGCCCCGGCCGCAGTAGCCCGGCCGCCCGCAGCCCCCGCAGCGCCTCCACGTCGCCCTGTCGCGCCGCCTGCAGCGCCCGCTCCAGCGCCATCCCGGCGGCGGCCCC